>BHFT01068371.1:0-33958 GCA_004320025.1 Laticauda laticaudata
GGTCTTTCCTCTGAATGGTGACCTGCTTGCGAGCTGCCTCCTTTTATATCCGCGGGGCTGACGCAATGCATCCTCTCCGCATGCAGTGATCCGCTACGCATCCACGTTATCCGCTAAGCATCCGCTATGCAACCGCTTCATCCGCTCTGCATCTGCTCCGCTATGCGTCCGCTTTGCTCTGCTCTCCCGGAAGCCCTGCTGACGTGCCATCCGCTTCCATCCGCTTTCATCTGCTAGGCTTCTGTTGAGCATCCGTTTTACATCCACGATACGTCCTCCCCCCGTCCGTTGTTGTCTGTTCTCTTCATGCAAAGTTGGGGCACTTTTGAGAGCGGATAACAACGGATGGAAAATTTGCTCGCCCGCTGTGTCCTTTTTACATATGTTTTGCATCCGTCGGGCGATGTGACCTGGCCTTTGACTTCATGAGCTGCACTGCTTCTAATTTGCTTCCAAGTGTGATTCAAGAAGGTGTGATCACCTATAAAGCCTACACAGTTTGGGGCCTGGTTATCTGAGGGAATTCCTAGTAAGAGTCAAGAAAGTGGGCATGCTACAGGCTCCCTCAATCAAACAATATTCCATTTTGATACACAGGAAGCACATATTTTCTATGGTGCTGCCTAACCTCTGAAATGAAGATACCTCCCTCCCCCAAAATTGATGGTATTCTGGACAGCTCTAAAGACCTGGCTGTTCTCCCAGTTTTTCAAGATAGAGTGAGTGGGTGGAACCCCGTGTTAGACTGCACTGGGGAGCGCAGAGTGGGAGGTCATTAAGTAAGGTGATCATATGGATGCCTCACTTAATGACCATCATGACTTACAACTATAATGGGAGGGCTCCATTACAGTCATAACTAGGACTACCTTTATATGTGTTTTTCTCTGGCAAACCAAGGATAGTAATATCAAGTTGATAAAATGAGTTTTGGTTTCCCTTTTCCTCACTTGGCATGCCCATTCTTGTTTTAATTTGTTTACACCATTGTGGTGAGCTGACACAGGTCATAAAACTTTAGAAGTCTTTTAACTGTCATGTTTCCTGTGTCCTATTTTTGTTTTTATTAACCAAGAATTATGAGCACAACAGACTGCTTTTTTAAAAAAGAAAATCAGATAATCCAAAAATGCTGGCAGCCAAAGAAAAACTGAAGTCTTTTTCACGTTTTATACAAAACAACTAAGCACTATTTTCATTTTATGCTTTGTGTACCATCAGAGGCAATCTAATTTGTTATGTGATAATACAGTTGCTGGGATAAACAATTGATTTGAAGAGAAAAAATAGTGCCAACATTAAATCAATGAAGAGGTTCAATACAAAATGTTCTTTGTCACCAGTACAAAGTGAAATGTGGAAATTTGGAAAGTGAAATGTGGAAAGAGACAATGTGGAAATTATAGCAATAAATAAGGATTCCAATGTTATCAAAATCTGAAATATTCTCATAATTTATTTTCTGTACTGACTGTAAAATAATGTGCTTTCAAAATGAATTGATTCTTAAGACAAAAGAGTCCTCTTAGATTGACAGTGTATAGAAATGGAGGCAAAATAGGCATTTCTGTTTAATCTTCTTCTGTGAAGGAACTGCCTTAAATTTAAAGTCATATTTTTTCTGGATAGAAGCAACAAATAGATGTTGTAATAGATCTAAAAGGCATTTTATCTAATATATATCAAATTTATCATGAAAACAGCTAACATAATTGGTTTTTTAAAGCATATAAATCTATTTCAAGAGTGTACATTTTTTGTCAGACTTGGTAAAAAGCAAGTAATGAAACAGACCTATTTGCAATTTTTTTTAAAAAAAATGTCACACTGAGGATAAGGTATCTATCATTCTGAAATTCTACTTACCTTGTTTTCCACTATAAATTGCTACTTTCGCCTTTTCAAGACCAAAAATGTAAGCAATAGTATTAACAAGATTGGTGAAGTCTAATTTATTGTCTCCCTTTGGATTTTCCAGCAACACCATACCATCTAGAGAGAAATATATGTATCAGTAATTCTAATAATTTAATTTTGTTTTCTTCATCAATTAACAATAGGTGCTTAGTTATTTTTGGGATTCCATCATAGCATTTGATAAAATGCTTCACAATGCTCTGATTAATAAGCAAGTTAATGTGAATAGGAAGCCATGAGAATTAGGTGACTGCTTGGAACTTGTAGCCAAAGAACTCCTCACTGGATTGCAGGAGGTATTTAGGGGGTTTTTACAATGTTTGGTCTTAATCCTGCACTCTTCACCAAATTTATTGGAGTAATAGTAATAAAATTAGCAGGTGGCATAAAGTTGGGTAGGGCAGTTAATACAAAAAAGGTAATATAAAATTCAAAAACAGTTTTATTACATTAGAGAAATAGTTAAATTCAAATTTTTCACACAGGGAAAAGAAATCAAAGGCACAGGAGTACAAAAACTCAGGAGTACCATACCCGATAACAACATTCATAAAAATTATCTTGGAATAATAGTTCATGACAAATAAGATATAATTGCAGTGTGATCTAGCTTTAAAAAATGGAATTAAAAAGTTAGGGTGCATCAACAAAAGAATAGTTCCAAAATACAATTTAGCCATAATTCTAAGTATGAATTATATAACATGGTGCATCATTTAGGGCACCGCATTTTTAAAATGATTCAGGCAAAGTAGAGTATGTTTGGTCAGGGGGCTAGAAAATAAGTCTTAGGCAGAAAAATTGAACAAATATTTGTCCTTGAAGAGATGTTATTCATCAAATACATGAAAGTAAGTCACCAAGAAGAAGAAAATCTGTTTTACATCATTCCAGAGCACAGGATACAGAATACCAGATTTATTATTACAGAAAAAAAAACTGTGGTTGGACAACCCTTCACTGGAGGTGATAAATAGAAGCTGGAAGACATCTATGGAGTCCCGGTGCTCTCTGAGCTTGGTTGTTATTTGCAGACATTTCATTACCCAACTAGATAACATAATCAGTGCTAGTATTAGTCATCTATCTAATCATTTGTCATGGATCTCTTCATCTGATTTTTGTCCTGAGCAAATTCTCCTTGATGGGCTCCTTCAACTCTATATTTCTATGAATTTGGAATTTTAGAAAATAGTTCAATTTGCGTTGGCTGAGCACATTGGCATAAACCCACAAGACTCCAGAAACTGAAATTTCCTTAACTCTCCATAACCACCAAGGAAAATCCATAAGAAGTTGAATCTTTATTAAATCTTAATAGACCAGAATGAAATCTGTATATCTCTCATAAGCTTCAACTGTAAGCTTCAGAATTTCTGACACTGTTCCTACAGCTTCTGGAAACCAACTTTCACTTCCTCCATCCAGTGTTACATGCCAATCTGAGTAATATCCCAATAGATTTCAATAACATCTATCAAATCACATTTGACTTCTGAGTTGGGATTTCTAATTGTTCCAATTTATTTTTGAGGAACATTATTAAGCATTGAAGAACCTATTCATAAACAGCCCTTTGAATTACTGAAGACAAGGTGCAAAAGAATTGGGAGCAAGCTTCCCATATGTGCTTCTGATTGTTTTTTGAAACAATTAAATTACCAATTCAACTCTGGATTTAAGTGAATAGGATGCACACTTCTACCCTGTTTCTCCAACAATACGGCCTCCCCCAACAGGAAGCCCCAGCATGTTTTATAGGCATGAAATGAAATTAAGCCCCTCCCCGCCAAATTAAGGCCTATATTAAAACATGCGAAATGGGGGGAATGGTGGGGGGGGCCTTGCCGTTAGGAAGTACTTTTGTTGCACACCCGGATATGGTGCTGCCTGCATTGACCCCAATACTAAGTGCCTCACCAAGGCCGAGGCAAGCCATCGCCACCCACCCACCCACCCACCCAAAGATGCAAGGGGGGGAATTAAGTCACCCCCGAAAAGACGGCCTAGCCAATTTTTCGGGGCTCAAAAAAAAAAAAAGACCTGGCCTTATTATATGAGAAACACGGTATTATCAGGGTTACTATATTTATACTGAAATCTATCCTTGGTATTAACCAAGATCGTAATTTCTTTCCTCTTATTCTGAATCAGTTAAGTAGCTACACCTTAATTATATCAATCAAAAATAAAAAGTAACCTTCCATTTTTTAAATTTTATAAGGAACCAGCCACATTGATTCAAAAAAATTAAATCTTAAATATGTTTGTAAAACACCCCCCCAAAAAAAGTTCAAACACTTCAAGTGTAAATTAGGCTCAAAAGATCTGTAAACCTCATTTCAAGTAACCAAAGAAATGGTTGGAACAATGCCAGACCAGTGTCAGTTCTAAAGGTGAAATATTGCATGGCTAATACCGTATATACTCGCATATAAGCCGATCTCGCATATAAGCCGACCCTTAAAAAACTGCCCCAAAATGAGGAATTTTGCAAAAACTCGCATATAAGCCGACCCCCACTCTCATCCACTCCAAAGGTTCTTGCTGCTTCAAGGTTGCTTGTTTCCTCTGCAGCCTTCACTACTTTGAGTTTAAAAGAAGCAGCATAAGACATTATTTTTCTTTTAAAATCAGACATGGCTATATTTTAATGAATTTTACTGTGGAATGCTTTACTAAATGCAGAGAAACTGGATACAAAGTTGCATGTGACGATCGCAAACACTACAGCAGTCACATGACTAACTAAACCAATCAGAGCGTGTTATATCCGGTGGGAGAAAAACCAAAATGGAGGCACCCAGAGTAAAAAGAAATGTGCTGTAAGTATATATCGCTGTATGGTAATATCGATACTGCATGATCTGAGAAGTATATATCGATATTGCATGATCTGAGAAGTGGTGTCATATCGTCATGTCGTTTGTGTCAGAAATCAGATTTATGCGCATATAAGCCGACCCCCAAATTTGAAAAAAAAAAAAGCGTTCTAAAGTCGGCTTATATGCGAGTATGTACGGTACCTAATGATGTAATTTTCACTGCACCAGAGGTTACACCAGGGGTGTTAAACTGGAGGCCCACGGGCTGAATGTATCACACACAGGCCATGCCCCCCCCCGGCTCTGCAAAGGCAAAAAACATCATGATACATCATGTGACATGATCGAGTTTGACACCCATGTGTTACACAGACCCATTGCATATTTTTCCAACAGGCTCCCAGATAATGCAGTTCTATGTCTGAATACTTCTTAAATAGGTTTTTTTTTTCCAATAGCGTAGAGATAGTTTGTCATTGCCTTCTTCCAGGATGTTTAATTTTTTTTATGTTCCCAGTGTAATGTAGAGCTGGGATTTCTTAATGATCTCCCAGGCAAATCCTGTCTGATCCTGCTTAGTTTCTCCAAAATCAACTGATGCTACAAAGACCATATACTATGTTTTTCACCATCATGTTTAACTACTAGCTTCATCCCTTTTTAGTTAGCAATTTTACAAGTAGTACAAATAGTTCTAGTTACACCAGCATAGCCACCATCATGTTTTGCAGCAGCGATTAAAAGGAGAGAATGAGAAATTAAAAAGTAGATTAATACAGACGTACCTTGTTCTTTACCACTAATGCAGATGTTCAGAGTGACATAAGCACATGCTGGCTCAGTATAGTGATTTACAGCTCCTTTGGCTATTGTAATTTCCAATTCTGATCCCTTCAGCTAAACAAACAGCAGTTACATTCTTTTTAATTATTCTTCTAAGACAAGACCTAGGCACACTTTTCCTCTCCAAGCTGTTACAATCTGGAAATACTGCCAGGAACCACATTGGCAATAGATGGATACTAACATCTGATAAAAATAACAGGGCAGAGTACTTCACTAGAACTAGTATCTAGTAATTAAAACACATATAATTTGTACCTTCTAAACCAGCATACGAACTAGAAATATAGTACAAATATCAAGTGCACTTTCAGCAGAAAAAAATGGAGAGAAGTAATGCTCAGGACCAGCCAAGGATGTTTGGGTATCTACTATCATGTTGCAGAAATATTGGCTTGCTTCCTTGTCTGGTATGGCCCCAGCTATTCTATTTTAATTGTTATATTCTTTTAAATCTCGCTAGCCTCCATCAGACTTTTACAAGTTGGTCACTATAAGATTTGAAATTACAAATACAAATTATGAATCAGTGTACTGGCTAAAATGTAGTTGCCTGGTTTGTCATTCAATGTGCAGTCAAGTATAGTTGGTGTGGTTTGATAGTGTTCAATATGTTGTGTGAATGCAGACAAGAGTTAATTCAGTAAATTATGGCTTAGTTAACTAAGGCATAACATGTAGTTCAAATATCATGCAATTTCTGTCTGTCCCTGCCATTATGAGCCCCAACGGGCAATTGTTTCAACCATCAACCCCTGAAAGTTGACAAACAATATGCCAAATAGTGGCTATAGGAAAGAAAAAAACAACATGTAATAAAAGATGATGTTAACATAGCCCTTTGTTATTTACTCTTAACTGCTAATTGTTCTTATGGCCACTGGTAAAAACTAATGTTAATGTTAACAAAAATTAATGACTTAGTGGAAGGTTACCAATCAGCAAATACTTGTCTTACAATTTCCCAGTAACAAAACTAGCTGGGGGGACTGGGGGCAAATTCTTTTAAAGCAAATTTCTACAACTGTATCTGTGTAACTTAATTTTGAAAGAATTCAGACTGACTTTTTGAATTTAAAACTGCTATACTATATGAATAGTCTAATCCAACAAACATTAAATATGAATAGTGAAATATTTAGATCACAGTGAAGGTGAATATTCTGTAAAAGGTATATTTGATTTACCTGAGTTTTTTCTTGAATAAGCACTTCCTCTGAGGGAGACACTGGATATAGCTTCAAAGCAGCTTTTATTGTGGCAAAAATAAAACCTGTATGTTCTTTAATAACTGTATCAAGATAATCACCTTCTGGAGATGCCTGGTAATATACTGTAATCTCATCTGTAGGAACCAGATTACGCTGAAATAAAATTAGCAACATTAGAAAGTATCAAATATTACCTCATGGCCAATTTTGGTAATAAATTCTCTGTCAGTATTAACAGAAGAAATTAATGCATTAAAAGTACCAAAAAGCAACAAAACTGTGCCTATTGGTTTAATTTACAAAGAAAAGTATCTAAATTGTCACAAGTTTTCTTTTGAATCCCCCATCCACATAACTCACTCATCCTTTCCTAGGTAAAATGAAAATAAAAGTTTTGCCATGTTTCATTGGCCTTCATGGGAAAAACCATTTCATGAAATACTAACTTTGTTAGTAAACAAAGTTCAGATTCAAGTACTAACAAAATTAATGAAAGTTATTTGGGAGTGCTAGACTTACTTTATGTGTAGAGGTTACTCTTATTTATAGAGCTGTCATCTTAAAACAATGAGAGAAGTCACCTTCATGCACAATTACCTATGTCATGTTCAATTTTTCTCTTCTGTTCTATTCTCTCCTTTTATTGCCATCTGTTCTCCATGATGCGCTGCAACCCCATCAAGAACAAAGATATTTCCCTCCAACATATTATTTTGATATTTAAAGTATTGACTTCTCTCCTTTCACAGCTTTCTGTTGTTATAACTGGTACAATAGTTTATTTCAGTATTACAGCTGGTTTAACAGCAGTTATATGTTTTTACAAGGAAATGAGCAAAATGCATGGTCATTATCACCTAAGATAAGCAAACTGCAGGCTTATGAAATTTAAGGAAATATTTTTTGCTTAATGCTTTTACTTCCCAATTAATTTCAAGGTGGCTGCCTTGATCATAAGCAACATTAATCAGCACAGCAAGCTATCTGGACCAAATTATTTTATGTAATATTCTTTAATTCGATCTTTCTGATTTTGAACAGCATAGATGGGCAGTGGGGGTGGGTATGGAATGGAATGGAATAGAATAGAATAGAACAGAATTGAATAGAATTGAATTGAATTTGGAAGGCACCTTGGAGGTCTTCTAGTTCAACCCCATGCTCAGGCAGGAAACCTTATACCACTTCAGACAAATGGTTGTCCAATCTCTTATTAAAAACTTCCAGTGTTAAAGCACTTACAACTTCTGGAGGCGAGTTGTTCCACTGATTAGTTCTTCTGTCAGGAAATTTCTCCTTAGTTCTAGGTTGCATCTCTCTGATTAGTTTCTACCCATTGCTTCTTGTCCTGCCCTCAGGTGCTTTGGAGAATAGCTTGACTCCCTCTTCTTTGTGGNGCAGCCCCTGAGATATTGGAAGACTGCTATCATGTCACCTTAGTCCTTCTTTTCATCAGACTAGACATACCCAATTCCTGCAACTGTTCATTGTATGTTTTAGCCTCCAGTCCCCTAATCATCTTTGTTGTTCTTCTCTGCACTCTTTCTACAGTCTCAATATCTTTTTTACATCATGGCAACCAAAACTGGATGTAGTATTCCAAGTGTGGCCTTGCCAAGGCACTGTAAGGTGAGATTAACACTTCACGTGGTCTTGGTTCTATCCCTCTGTTTATGCAGCCTAGAACTGTGTTGGATTTTTTGACAGCTGCCTCACACTGCTGGCTCATAGTTAAGCGATTGTCCACTAGGACTCCAAGACCCCTCTCACAGTTACTACTACTGAGCCAGGTATCACCTCTACTGTTCCTATGCATTGGGGTTTTCTTGCTTAAACATAGAGCCTTACTTTTTTTTCACTGTTGAATTTCATTTTGTTAGATAGCGACCAATTTTCAGGTCTGTCAAGATCCTTCTGGATCTTGAGCCTATCTTATGGAGTGTCGGCGATTCCTGCCAGCTTGCTGTCATCTCTAAATCTGATGAGTTTTACAATCATTGTGGAAGATATTGAAGAGTACTGGGCTTAAGTCAGAGCCTTGGGATACCTCACTGCATGCTTTCCTCCAAGTAGATCAGTGGTGGGATTCAAAATTCTTTACTACTGGTTCTGTGGGTGTAGCTTGGTGGGCATGGTGTGGTTTAGTGGGTGTGGCTTGGTGGGCGTGGCAGGGGAAGTATACTGCAAAATCCTCTTTCCTCCCCACCCCACCCCACTAACCTTTCCATCTCTGTTCTCCTGTGCAGAGCAACCAAAGGAGACACAGCCAATCAGCTGGGATTCAATGGGAGGCAGATAATAGAAGGGGTTGGCGGGGCTAGTCAGGGGTGGGATTGGCTGGTTCTCTGAACGACTCAAAATTTCCACTACCAGTTCTCCAGAACTGGTCAGAACCTGCTGAATACCCCCTCTGGTATAGATGCTGTTCCACTGAGACTCACACATTGAGTGCCATTGAACCACAACAGAACCACAACAGATTCTAAATCATAAAGATTGCAGCTTCCACTTACCTACTGCTCTGTGCTGCAAGTGACTACTGGATAAATCTCTCCATTATGAGATCTATAATTAGATTTATTTTCCATTTCCTGGAGCTGCTCCTGGGGTTCCAAAGCCACAAAAGCAGCCCTTGGAGAAGCTCCTGTGGTGAGTGGCCCAGCCTATCATATCTCAACAACTAAATCTACATTTCTTACAAGTCCCCAGATTACCCCATTCATTTGCTCTTAATAAGCAGTCATCATCCCAGCAGCTGGTCTTCCCCATTCCCCTGTGGTTGTGTTCAAGTGATAAATTGTTTAACCTTGACAGAATTTCAAACACGTTAGCTGCCCATGAAATAATAAATTAACCGAGTTTCATTTCTGCAATTAGTGTTAGTTATTGCTTTGGCAGTGTCCTTTGGTACAAACTCTGGCTCTCTTCCTCAAGGCACCGCTAGACTTCTGACAGTATATTTGATGGCCAGCTAAACACTGTCCATGAAATTTTAGGTCCAGAAATAAAATAAACCAAAAGAGAAACAGGGGTGGAGGGAGGAGAGACTGGTAATATACAGTAGCTAATCCAATTTCCTTTAAAATTTCATCCAGATGAAGGATACTTCTATGGCACATGCAGTGATCATTGTCATTCTGGAAAGCATTGCTTTTTAATCACATTAAAAGGTGCGTGATTCAACCCCCAGGTGTTGTGTACTGGCAGCAAATTTGGACAGTAAGGAGATTGGGGAGGAACATGGGCCAGTCCTAGAATCTGGGGAAGGCTCTGCATCAGAGTGCTCTGCATCGAAGGCAGAGATGGGGCCATCTGACAGTTATCAGCTGCCTTCGGAGTCAGAGATAAGTGGGGAAGAAGAACAGCTGGAGCCTGTTCCCAGTGTGTGTATGCACAAACCTGCCAGACAAGGGAACAGCTAAGGAACAAGGGTCGACTTGGGAGTAAAGGCACAGGTAGATGGTGAATGGCCCCTCCCATAGGGAATAAAGAGGAATGAAAGGGGAGTGGGGTTTTGCAGGAGACAATTAGTTCATTTGGGTGAAGATCTATTCCTGCGTTCTTGCCAAGCATTATCTACTACAGTGTGGCATCTGAAAGATATCAGCCTGGCAACTCTCCAAGCCTGATAAAGGTCTGTTATTGTGAAATATCTTGAAAGACTGTTGTCCAGGTCTTTGCTGGAGAGGAATTCAATGTAAACTAAATAAAAAGGGTTTATCGGGACAAGGAGTCGGCCTCATGCTGTTGCGGAAGAACACCAGGATGCCCAAATTGAAAGAGGGGAACCTCCAAGTATCCATCTGAATCAGAAGAACAGAGATTAGGAGAGATGAACAGCCAGCATTATTTAGCGTAACTATGAATAAATACCCATCAGAGTTCATGTACTTTGCAGCAAAATACGTTTTTTCAATTCAAATAAGTTGGAAGAAAATGCTATTCAGTTGATGTTAGACAAGATGCCTGTCTCTGAAACTTTCTAATTAGTGCTGAATGGGTAAATACATTTCCAAAATTTCATTGAGGATCTACATTTTTCAGATAGATCAGAAGACATATCGTAACATCCTACAGAGCCATGGTGGTGCAGTTGTTAGAATGCAGGATTGCAGGCTGACTCTGCCCACTGCCAGCAGTTTGATCCTGACTGGTTCATGGTTGACTCAGCACTTCCGTCCTTCTGAGGTCAGTCAAATGAGGACCCAGATTGTTTGGGGCAAGAGACTGACTCTGTAAACCACTTACAGAGGGCTGTAAAATCACCATAAAGCGGTGTATAAGTCTAAGTGCTATATAGATTGTTCATTTATGTTAGGCTTCTTCTATTTTATTTTTGTTAAATAGGAATGTAATGTTCTGGTTTATGATGAATGGATGATAGAAATTAGCAAGTAATGTTACTTCTTCAACAATGTGTTTGCAGTGAATCTGGGCCCTCATGTGGCTTTCTTCCAAGAGAATCAGATGCAGCCTCTCCATAAAGCAAGACAGAAAATGTCCACATTTAGGAAAACTATAAAAAAAAATCTGCAGACACTCCTGTTCTCCTTAACATCCTAGGCCTCCAGACTTGTAAAAATGTTGCCTCCTTTCCTTGAGAAAGCTATCTCCAGCCTACAACACAGCTCCTTTCAGCAGTTCCAAGAAGGCTCCACACCAGTGGTGGGATTCAAAAAAATTTACTACCAGTTCTGTGAGCCTGGCTTGGTGGATGTGGCAGGGGAAGGATACTGTAGAATCTCCAGTCAGAGATGGCATTTGCAGGTTCTCCAAACTTCTCAAAATTTCTGCTACCGGTTCTCCAGAACTGGTCTGAACCTGCTGAATGCCACCTCTGCTCCACACCCATTTGCACTACCCAGGTGACCCTGAGGACACTGATGAACCTCCAAGCAGCCTCAACGACTCTCTAAGAAGGATGCAAATGACCAGCTTATCTGCAAGGAGTATAAATCCTTCCATTCCCCACCATCTAGTCAGAACAGAAGAAGCTTCTTGGATGAGAAGCGAAATGTCTTCAAAAGGAAAAATAAGGAAGTCCAGCTGCCTCTTGAAAAAGCACCTTTGGGCTAACTATGTCCCAGATGAACTGAGAATCTGCATAGATATTTCTTATCTAGCATATAACTCTAAGGCTTCCTGGTGCCCTTTCTGTAAACACAATTACTGCAGGTAGTCCTCTCGTTACAACAGTTCATTTAGTGACCATTCAAAGTTACAACGGCACTGGGAACAGTGATTGATGCCCGTTTTTCAGGTACAACCTGTTGTAGTGTTGTCATGATCAGGTGGTCAAAATTCAGATGCTTGGTAACTGATTCATATTTATGATGGTCGCCGTGTCCCAGGGTTACATGATCCAATCCCTTTTTGCGATCTTCTGGCAAACTAAGTCTCAGCTGCCTCTGGTCTCTTGGTCCCCCACCTGGAAAAAGCCACCAGGACTCACAGCAGCTTCCTTCACCTGTGTGCTTACCACCTTTTTTTATTATCCCATGATTGTGCTCAGTTCTGTGATTACCCATCACCATGGCCATTCCTCTGTGAATTTCAGCCACCCCCTATTTCTCTGTCAGTCTCGGATTCATTAGCTGCTACCCATTTCCAGCCTGCGGCAATCCCCCGATTGTTTTCCAATGACATCATCCTAGTCTCTCCATAGTAAGTGCAACCGTCAGCTGTGCAATCCCCCAGTTGCCTTCCAATGACATTGTCCTCATCTCTCCATAGTCAGCGCAACCATCCGCTGCTGCAATCCCCATCGCTTTCTGATGACATCATCCTAGTCTCTCCATAGACAGTGCAACCATCAGCTGCTGCAATCCCCCTGTTGCCTTCTGATGACATCATCCTAGTCTCTCCTGTCAGCTGGCAACTGTCAGCTGGCTGCTGGGACCCAGCTTTCATCCGGAGCCCACCCTGTGTGGTCTTTGACCAGTGTGGAGTCATGAAGCATTGGTAAGCCTCAGAACAATGTAGGGTTGTAAAGCACTCTTAGCATCAGCTGCTGGTGCGGTGATGAGGTAAATGGCAGTTCTTCCCACCACCCGACATTGGTGTCAGTCTCCGGCATGTGTTGCAGTGTGTCCAGAGTCGGACACAAAGTCTATGGGGAAGCCAGATTCATTCAACAACCTTGTTACTAACTTATCCACTATGGTGATTCACATAACAACCATGGCAAGAAAAAGTTGTCAAAGTGGGACAAAGCTCATTTAACAAATGCCTCACTTATCAACATGAGTGTTGGGTTCAAATTGCAGCCGTAAGTCAAGGACAACGCGTCTTGATCAATTCTCGAGACTAGGAAGCTGACACGAAGGAGTTGTCTCGTAACCTTGAATTGGGAAAGGCGTGGCATTGACTATTCATCATTCTCAAAAAATACCCACTAATCCAGTTTCCCAGACTATATATTTCGTTAGTCAGCTGCAAAACACAGAGAATAGCAATTAGAGTCAGGACAATATATTCTTTTAGCAGGGTATTATATCACCAGAACAAAGCCTAAGATTTGCTTCGGTTGGAAAGGCTTATAGAATGCAGCCTTAAAACTGACACCCAGAAAATATTTTGCATTTATATAGGCCAAATTTATCCTTAAATATATATATTTGAGGGCGGGAGGGAGAAAATCTGATTATGCTATGCATCCTTATGGTTCCCCTCTTTTTTTCTTGATGAATAAAACAACCCCATAAAATCATCCAGAAGGAAATGTTGAGCTTCTCTGTGTCACTAATTTTTCTCCAAGGATTAAACTAGCTCACTCTAAAATCCTTTCTAATGCGGCTTTTTCAGTAAAGCACCACAATGCTCTAATGCATAACTCTCTCCTCCCTGCTTTTTTTTAAAAAAATTATGCTTTTCACCTTCACAAGAAGAAATAAAACAATAAAAGGTTTGTCTTTATGCCCACCTATATATTCTACCATATATATTTGTTTTCTTAAGTTTTTGCGGGTATTTATATGTACGGTATTCAGCTTTGTTCGAGTATTTTCCCACGTCATTATAGTTGTGCTTTCAAAGTTGTAGCAATGTTTCAGCAGAATCTCATCTGCCATCATTAGGCTTCTGTATTGTGTTCATCTGTGAGTCAGACTTTCATAGCCGTTTCTGTTTTAAATTTGGTGCTAGCCTACTGCTGTGCCAGAATGGTTTTTTCATTCATCCCATTGAGTTAGGGAGTCTTGTCTGTGTTTATTGAAGTCTTGGAGCTTGATGTGTTCTGCTTGATTGCTGTTTCTAATATCTTTGTGCTGTTTGTAGGTTTTTTTTTTGCTTGATTGGCTCACATTATGTTTCGTATTGAGAGGCTTTATATGGCGGCTTGGCTCAGAAGTAAATGGACAGCTTATCATTATTAGGAAACAAAATACCGACGAAAAGCTTGATATTACATATCAATACCACAACACATACACACACACCACACCACACCAAACAACAACAGATGGCAATGAAGATTCTGCTGAAAACTTTCCTACAAACTTTAAAACACAACTAATTGATGTGGAAAAATACTCCGATACAAGCTGAAATACCTATACATATAAATAACCACAAAACTTTAAGAAAAACATATATTAATAAGGTTGGGGGATCGCAGGAGTACGGGTACAGTTGTCCTACTAACGCTAAATGCTGTTTTCTAGTTCAGGAATCTCCCAAAATCCACTCCTGTGCCCTGCCCCCCACACCACCCCCCCCTAGCCAATCTTTCCACGCAGCTGTTTTTTGATTTGAGGAAATACAGGCTACAGAGCTCAGGGAGAAAAACTGCACCAGAAGTTAAGGCAAGAAATCGCCCTTTTCAGTTCCAGAGAGCTCTGGAATCCCAGGAAGCAGTTTTTACCTCCTGAGCCTCGAGGAAATCTCTCCGGAGACTTTGGGAGGGCAAAAACACCCCCGCCATGGCTGCATGGATAGACTAGGCCATGTCCACCCATGGCATAGCACAACCCAGTCAACCGGGCAGGAGAACAAGTTGCCTTAAAATATTTTTATTATAATAATACATACATACACCGGTTTATATATATTATATAATTATATATATATATTATAATATATATATATATATTATAAATTATATACTTAATATATATATATATATTATATATATATATATTTTTTTTTTATATATAATATGTATATTATCATAATATAATATAATTTATTATATTATATATGTTGTTTTTTTTTTAGTTTTTTTTTTTTTACTTTGAAGCTCTCGCGAGTGTACCTCACATTGTGCTGAGTTTAGCTTACCTTTCTGGGATTATCCTCACGTAATTGTAGTTCTGTTACAAAGTTGTAGTCAATTGATAGTTCTGTTAAAGTTGCGCAAGTTTTCAGCAGTAATAATCTATCTGACCATCATCAGGCTTATTCTTAAATGGAGTTCTGTGTCTCACTCCTCGGTTTATAAATTTAGCTGGTTTCTTCTGATTGCTATTAACCTGGGTCTGATGTCATGGACTTGAGTTTGATATATTGGGGTTTCTGGTTTTCTGTTATGTTTGTTGCTTATTTGATTGCTGGCAGCACTCTGTTCTTGGTTGGGCTTTCAATGCCTCTTGTATTCGGTGTGAAAGATGGCTGTCTTCTTCATCTAGCAGTGAGTTAACTGGTGTTGGGGGGTTTTAGTGCGAGCATCAGAGGAGTCTGTCTTGTTCAGGTATGGGTGTTTTGAGTTGAGCATCAAGGGAGTCTGGGTCCGTGCTCAGGTGATGTCTGTTTTGTGTGCTTGGAATCTTTTCTATTTGAGAGTGCAGGCTTCCAACGTGATGGACAGTCTGCTGGATCTCTGCTGCTCTTATGGCTGTCTCAGGTCTTTTTATTCTAATCTCTTCAGAGCTTCTCTGATGATTCTTGGCTGGATTTTCTATAGTGGCTAGGCGTTTTGGTGCCATTAGAATTGCTGTTGTACCTTTGTGAGTTTTTCACGTGTGGACTAGTGAGGAGGTGTTCCATTTTTTACTGCATTATTTGTTCATCTAGGCGCGGGTACTTTATTTTCTATGTCTGTCCAATTTGTACTTGGCCGGCGATGATGTACAGGAAATTTCGTATAAATGCCTTTGTTTTTCCAGGGTTCACATTTTGTCTTTTGGGTTCCTCAGATGCTGATATTTTTTGTTCTTGTTTGAAGCAGTCTTGTATACTTGTTGAATGCCGTGTGTAGTAATCTTACTATTTATTTTGAGTACCTCTTAGTAGGCCAACGACACTGTTTCATAGGTCTGTTGTCTTCTTAGGTCTCTGTTATGTTTTGAGTGTTTTTTGGATCAAGCTGGGATTTTGTTTTTGTGAAGCCATTGGTGTCGAAGACTTCAGTCAGGGTGCATAGTCAGTCTTTATATGTGTCTTATTCTGCCAGGCGGTTTTTTTTGTATCTGAGTATTATGTCTCGTCCACAGAACTTATCATGTTTGAGTGTTGGTGTGGAAACATGAATATTTATATGTATTTCTGAGGTTTTCGCGAGTTTTGTATGTGGATCTTTGGTTATTAGGGTTTTCCTCCCGCTCGTAGAATTGGAAGTATTACAACGTTTCGATGAATCTCATTCTCATTTCTTCATGGCATTGTTTCTTACAGCTCTGTGCTTTTCAGATAAATTGAAAGTATGCAGTCTGCTTTTCTTTTAACTGCTATTGGGTGTTGACTTGATTGGGTGGGGGTTTGCTGTAGTTCTGATTGGATAGTTTGGCTTGTTACTGAATTGGCTGGGTGTTTCTGCTTTAGGTGGGGGCAAACTAAGACTAACCTGAGCACAGCCAGCCCCCCACACTTAGAGTCAACACAACTCTCCCATCAAGTCCATAGAACACAGCCACAACCCCCTACCATCAGAAACACAGCCAAACCCCACCCAATCAAGCACGACCATACAGTAAAGAAGAACAGTGCAAGCTCACAGATAACAACAGACAAGAAACAAGCCTGAAAGATAATAACGTTGACGAAACGTATGCCTAATCTTTCAATTCCTACGCGAGAGATAAAACCCAATAACCAAAGATCCCATATATAGTATATATATAATATATATGATATTGTATGGACTGTAATGTATGTATGTATGTATTATATATTATATTATTAATAGTATATTATGTTATATATATATTATATGTATATACTGTATATGTAGATGTATATGATATTGTATATGTATATGTATATGTATATGTTATATGTATATTATTATATGAGATATGATCTATTGGTATTCGGTTTCTCCACGTAAATTGAAGTCACTCTAGGCAACGTTCTCGATAAGTTCTATTAATCATCGTCAGTCTTGTTTCTTCGCTCTGTGTTCTCATAATGTTGAGCTTGGCAGCTAGTTTCTTTTTCTTCTTTTAACTGCTTAGTGGGGATTGTTGATTGATTGTTGGCGGCTTGACTGTGTTCTAGATTGGGGGGGTTGGCTGTTTATACTGATTGGCTGGAGGCTGTTTTCTGTTCAGATTGGCTGGGCTTAGTATTCATCTCTATGGTTAGTTCTTAGTTTGCTGTTGGGGATTTGATTGTGAGCTGTGATTTGTTGTTGGCTTCGATGTTTTGTGGTCATGCCAGCATCTTCATGGTGTGTGTCGTTCGCATTCTTGTATGGTAGAGGGCCAAACACATGGCACAAACACACTCCCTTATATCTCCAGCTTCAAACACACCCCAACACACCCGATGAAACCTAGCTTCCTAATAGTAATTAGCATCTGTCACACGAAGCCAAAGCTTTGCATTGAAAGCCTTCCAATAGCAGAACACATGTTGCAGCCAATCTAAAGCCACAAAACAGACAGAAAAACCAGACACTACCATCCCAAACAAATGCGTAGCTCAATCATATAGAACATGCTCATAGACCAAGACTTTTCCACCACACTCACATCAGAAGATGAAGAAAAAGCATGCTGGACAGCAATAGCTAGACTTCAAATTTAAAACCATATGCTGTGCGGCCTGACCCGCATACAAACTCAAATACAGAAAGACCTTATGATTGGCCAGATGGAATATCTCGACTGAAACAGTTGCACAACTTTAAAAAGCACTACAGTGATTGGTTAACATACGCGAAAGGAAGCTGAACAGCATAATAATATATATTCTGTTTCCCAACAATAAGGGCTTCCACAATAGAGGAGCCCCACATGTTTTATTGGCATAAAATCACAAATTAAGGCCCTCCCCATAATTAAGTCAATATTAAACATGTTGACAATAGGAGGGGAATAGCGGGGGGTGTGGAGGGGGGCTGCTTTAGGAAGTACTTGCATGCACAGATATTGTGCCGCCTGCGTTGTGGCCTTCATGATCGGAGACCTTCTGCCACCAGAATTGCTTTACCCTTCTCCCTTGCTGCCGCGTCAATTGATGACATGCCTCAAGCGTTTTGCAGCAGCACGTGCAGACAGTCAAGGCTCCTCTCTGCAACTGGAGCCCTGAGGAACACTTTGTGTTCAGGTCCCCTCACACTTTCCAAGCGGAAGCGCTCACGGAGAGGATCTCAGTCTCCTACTCTATCATCTCAGCTCCGAAGGCATCAACATTCTTGCACTGCCTTTTACCTTCTCCTGCTTGCTGAGATTGAGAAGCCGTCAGCGTTGCAGAGCAAGCTAAAGCGCTGCTTCACACTGGGTGATTTCGGAGAACGAGGGGCAGGAGGAGGCACGCATGCACCCGTGGCTCACTTTCCCAGCTCTGCCCAGCCCACACGGCTCTGGCGCAGCCCTGGTGGGATGAGCAGAGGGTCCGGTGGGGAGCCACTCGCTGCCTTGGTGAGAGCTCTGCCTCCAGGAAGGAGGGCCCACCTGTCAGCTGCACTGGGCACCCCAGGCTAAGCTTATCAATGTGATAAAGAAGAGGAAATCAGCCTGCCTTCACATCGTTAATGAAACTTGCCGAAAACCACAGGCAGGCAGATGATGGAAAACCAAAGCCACAGCAGCAGAATTTTAGCACCAATCCATTTTGCATGAAGTTTTTAAAAAGATTTCTCTCTGTTACCATGGCAATTTCACAGAGGTAACCCAGAGTGTTTTATTTCGATATTACATATTATGAGTTACACCTGTGGAAATGAAGAACAGAGGGGAACCAATACTTATCCGATATTTGAACTATGCACTGATTACTGGACAGTTATATAACTATATCCAATAAACATGTACTGTTTTGTAATTTGTTATGCTCTAAAGTAAATGTCAGGCTTTTGGGTACAACATGGGTCTGTACTTTTTGGCATAAGGGTATGTGTAGGAGATACTAGGTTATCCTGACCCGAAAGGAACTGGTTAATGATCTACTGTATTACAGATGGTCATAACAGGACCATAACAGGAAGAAGAAGCCATGAGAATGTGGGTAATTTCCAAAAACAAGGAAACAGCTGTTATGCTATAATAATATGGGTGTTGCGTAGGGAGATACGTAGCTTGGATAAATTGTGAACCAAGGAAAGGGGCAGAGACTGTATATCTGAACCTGTATATAAACCCCAGCCTTCCTGGGAACCATGTCTCCTGCCATAAGCAGAATTTCCTTTTGCAAAAGCTTAATAATAAAGTTCTTGTTCACATGTCTCCAGTTGTTTTTTGATTATTATCACACAGAGGCTGTTAAAAGAAGACCCACTGAATTACAAGGACAACTGAAACATTGGTTTTAAGCATCTAGGTGGCAATATTTGGGAGGGGGAGAACTTACAGTACAGTCTCTCTGTTTAAATAACATTTTGCTAAACTCAAGAGAAATGCTGGGACTAAGCAGAAAGGTAATACACACACACAGACACACACACACACACACACACACATCCTTGGCCTTTTTAACCTTAGAGACTTTGAACTAACGGCTTTGCGATGAAATTAGGAAAGTTCTCAGTCCAACTCACAATGCCAAGCATTGTGCTACCAAAACCCACCAGGCAGCTGAGTTTATCAAAGCTTGGCATTCTACCAACAGCTCCATCAACAGAAATATTGACTTAGAACCAGCGTACGAACCAAAAGGGAAGCAGGCCATCTAAACCACCGATACCAATAGCACTTAGACTTTTATACCATTTCACAGTTCTTTATAGCCCTCTCTAGAGCCCATGTCCCACTGCACCAACAGATGCAAAGAGGATGTAAAACAGACAAAAAAGCTTGCCATCCATTGGAAAATGCGATGCATCCGTTGTGTACTTCACTGCATACGTGTTTCAATAGCTCTATCCGTCGAGCATTCGTCCATGGCGATTTCATCCGCGCAAACGTTTTGAGCTGACAAAACTTTTTGAGCGGATGAACTTTCCGCGCGTACATGTACATCTGCAACACATAGGCAACAAACGTTCTACATCCGTTGTCATCCGTACATGTCTGCTGTATCTCTCACATCCTCTGGACATCCTCCAACTCACAATCACCTGGAGAACGCCTTTGCATCCTGGCCAGCAGTTCCAGGTACTTCTACCACCATGCAGCATCACCACAGACTGTGAGGACATCGTGGAAGCTTGCTGCATCCTGCAAAATCTCATGCGCACGCTAACCTAGTGTTTCAGACAGGCTTGTGGACTGTAAACAAGGAATAGGAACATGGAGCCTGATGAATGGAGGCAAGGACTAAACCTGATAGACACTGTGGATGTACAAGGCCCAACAGAGCTTTACTGAAGGGAAGAAGCAGCAAACACTCACTGAAACATGGTGCAGACTCCCCAGCTGGAGAAGTGGAGTGGCAAGACAGGATGATAGATGGTTAATGAGCTTTCCTTGACCTGTCTCATAACACTGATGAAGATTGTGTCATGTATGTGGAGTGGCCCTACAATGATAGGGCATTAATAAAGAGCTTTGTTTCTTTTGAAATGTGTTGAATCAATGAATAAATTGTTATTGATAAAAAGGGCCATATGTGTGACAGCTGGAAGGGTGGACCATACAGTCCCACTATGCTTGCTATGGAGGTTTATCTATCCCACGCTATCTTACCTATTCCACAACTATCCTTACCCCATTCCCACAACTATCCTTACATCACATGCCTATCTTACCCATATCCACAGCTATCCTTAATATCCCACAGTTCTTACAATCAAACTATCTTTACCACCACGCATGCAAAGCTTAACCATTTTTTCAAAGTTTTCCCCAACACTTTATTAAGTAAAAAAAATGAACCAAGTGTGTGAAGCAAAATAACCTTTATTAATAACAAACTGTATGACTTTATTAAAAAGCAAAATGACCCAAGTAAAGTGTCTTAAGCTAAGATAAAGTGAATAGGTAACACTCAGTCTTGGCAGTCTTTCTCAGTACTTATAGGCATGCCATGGTCTCAAGAGGTAAAAGGGGCCAGGGACTGTGGAGGTGGCTGTGGCTGGAGTGATGGTCTAGGCACCATTGGGTTGCTTGGCCCCGAGAGTACAACAGGGATGGTGTGTGCAGGAAGCTCTCAGAGAGCTGACTCAAGTTCGTGAGTGAGAGGCCTTCATCAAGGATCTGGGATGTGTCAGCCCAAAACTGAAGACAGATTGTCTGTTGAGGGGCTTGGCTGTGGGTGGAGGAAGGAGGAGTGTAGTGGGGCTGTCTGGTCTGCAGTGGGCGAGGTGAAGTGTCTGTGGCATGCATGAACCTGGGCCTGGACTGGCAAGGGCTGCTTTGCTGTGGAAGTCCTGGTACTCCATAGCCTGGTAAGTGAGGGGCTGTTGAAAGCCGTGGAAGGGCTGTGACACTCGCCTGGGTAGAGGAGGAGACCTGGATGGTAGGAGCAAGTTCAGCTGGGCCTGGAGGGATATGCAGAAGTGCCGTGATCTTGCTTCATACCTCTTGTACTGGGCCTCAGGCAGGTCCATGAGGTCTGGCTCAAGTACGTGATGAAGGGCTTTCGTTCAAGGATGGTATGTTGCTGTGGACCAGCTGAGAGAGAAATCTGTGCTGGTTTTGATTGTGTCCCTGATCTCCAACAGGGACAGTGGTGCTCTGGCCCTCCAGTCTGCCTCTGCTCTCTGCTGCTTTCTGTTGAGGTGGAGATGGGGTGGGGTGGGGTGGTCCTCTGGTGGCTGCCGCTTCTTCCTCCATTTTGTGACAGGGGATCCTCAGCGCTCTGGCATGGGGAGTGCAGCTGTCGGGAGGGTTCTGCCATGGGGCCTTCCGAAGACACCTGCCTGGACACGGTAGCTGTCTCTGCTGGAAGACTGGCTGTCTGTGGGCTGTCTGAGGAGAGGGTTGTCAAGAGGGGCTGCTCCTCGGTGGCGGACACTCACCCTCCAGGAAGCTGCACTTGGCCATGACATACATCTCCCGTCCAGTGAGCTTGACAGCGGCCTGCCCAGATTTCTTCAAGGTGTAGATTGCCATTCCAGGTGTGCTGTGCTTCCACACCAAGGAGTAGGTCTGAAGTGTAGCCAGGCTCTCTGCCTTGTCTCTCAAGCTGGCCTGCTTCCCTTGTGTCGTGATAGAGTCTGTGGCCGTTTCTCCACAGGTACTCGTTCTCCCTCAGCCATTCCAGTACCTCCTCTCATGCTCCTCGGAAGGGTGTACTGTTTTCTCTCTCCTTCTCCTTCCTTGCTCTTCCTCCCTTTGGCAGGGCTTGAGCAGCAGGCCTTCAGGGGCTTGAGCAGCAGGCTTGAGGGTCTTTGGGGCTGGTCACCACAAGCACAGCACAAGCAGAACCTAGCAACAGCAACAGCAACAGCAGCAGGAGAAGCAACCAGCAGGATCAGCAGCAGCAGGAGAAGGCAACCAGCAGCACCAGTAGGAGAAGCACCACCACCAAGCTAGCAGGAGATAGCAACCAGCGCACAGCAGGAAAGCACCACCAGCGCAACACCAGGCACACCAGCACCAGCACCGCAACACCTAGCAGCACACCACCACCAGCAGCAGAAGCACAGCAGCACGAAGCACCAGCAGCTTCAGAGTACAGTGCCAGGGGGTGGGATGGTGGTTCTGTCCTTCTTCCAGGGCTGGCAGGATTAGCACAGGCTTTCTCTTCTTCCCCGCTGACTGATAACAGGTGTTTTCGAAGATGTCTGTGGAAGCAGGTCTTTTCTCTGAAATGCTGACTGCTTGCGAGCTGCAGTCCTTTTATATTGTGGAGCTGACACAAATTCATCTCCCGAGCTCAGTGGAAACGCTTTGCATCCGCTATGCATTCCGCTTTGCCTTCTATAGGCGTCCGTGAGGCATCCACGTCATCCGCTAGCATCGCTCCTTCTGTGTCGCGTCCCTTCGCATTTCCCCCGGAAGCCTTCGACTGTGTCATCCATTTCATCCATTCCATCTGCTAGGCTTCCTAAACTATGAACATCCGTTTAACATCCCCGCTACGTACTACCCCCGTCCGTTCCTTTCCATTCTTTTCCATTCTGTTTATGCAAATTTGGGGCACTTTCTGGAGCGGATAACAACAGATGGAGCCACCCCCAAAATTTTGCTTGTCCGCTGTGTCCTTTTTGCATACATTTTGCATCTGTCGGCCAGTGGGACCTAGCCTTAAGCCAGGGGTCGCCAACCTTTTTAACCCCAGGGACCACCAAACTCATAATTTTAAATCCCACGGACCACTAACATGAATTTTGATTGATGGTGGCTTGCTGACACTGGTGGAAAAGTTGGTCCCCTATTCCAGAGCTGCAGGATTCATAGGACTGGCCCTTTGGTCATCCCGGAGTACCTGCTCCTCCACCTAGGTGCACTGGCCTGCCATGGACTGGAGGGGCTGCTCTGGGGTGACCAAAGGGCCAGTCTTGTGACTACTGCAGTTCTAGAATATGGGACCAACTTTCCCACCAACATCAGCAAGCCACCCAGGGTGGATTTCCTTCCCTCGCCATTGGTCTTACCTTCCAATTCCAGCTCAGGTGGCTCTACTCAAGGTAAGGTGAGGGCTAGTGGGTGGGTGGGTCATGTGGCCAGTGCAGCCTTGTGTTCCTGTGCAGTCTGGATTAACTGCTTTGGGGGGAGTGTTTGGGGGGACATTTCTCTGAGGACCACAAAAATTTTCTCACAGACCACCAGTGGTCCCCGGTCCACTGGTTGGAAACCACTGCTCTAAGCAGTTTACAGAGTCAGCCTCTTGTCCCCATCAGTCTGGGTCCTCATTTTATCCATCTTGGAAGGATGGAAGGTGGAGTCAACCTTGAGCCAGTGAGAATCAAACTGCTGATAGTCAGCAGAATTAGCCAGCAGTCTTGCTTCCTTATAACATCTGTCTTGTAAACACAATTACAATATATCTGCTGAACAAAACTCTGCATTGGTGACAGGAAGGGCATCCAGTATAAGGAACAAAGCTGTTACAGAATCTGGGAGTCCTTCTAGAGATACTTTGAAACCTCTTCCAAGAGGGGAACAACAGAAACAGATTGTGAAGGTCATGGGTGTGGAGTCTCTAACAATGCTTTGAGCTCTAAGTATATTGCGCTTATAATCAGTATCCTGAATAATGGGAAGCAAGATTCCTATAATCTTCTCCACTGTACTCACCAGTCTCTGTATGGACTTTCTATCCGAGGCTCTGCGGCGGCCAAACCAAACAGGGATGTAGTTTGTTAAAACGCTGTCAACCGTGCCTCTGTAAAAACGTATCTAAATGTGCTCTCTTCATCCAATGCAGGAAACACGGACTCTGGAGAGCACATAATCAATGAAGCAATCCAGGAAGGTTAGTGGTAGCATGAGCATCAATGCAACCGGACCCCAGAATGCTGAAAAGTTGATAATCAAATATCCTCATTTTGCAGCCGTGACTGCTTCACATTGTTTCTGAATTCTGTATCATTTGACATTCTACTGAGCATTATAAAGGGATGAAATGGCTAGATGTGTTGCTAATTGAAGAATCAGGAAGAGTAGAAACAGGCCAAGGCAGTTTAAAAGCATGTGACATTGGATGCAGGAGAGGGAGAGAAATTATACGTGTACGGCATTTTTATGGCGTCCTTCACCCGAAGGACTGAACATATTTTTTAAATATTAATGCCAGGCTCGCTTCTCAGCATATGACAGTTCTCTGAATTAATTTAAGGTAAGAAAGATTGAGTGGTTCAAAGTTAACCAGCCAACAAAATTCCAGATTCCTGATCATAGTGTGCAGCAGTCTGAATTCCAGAATGTATTTGAATACGTTCCCACCTCTTGGAGACCTCCAAGTTAGCCTGTTGCAGACGTCTTTATCAACCCTTTGGGGCCACCAGAAATATTGGTTGAGATGGGGATGGTAGGAATGGAATAAATAAAATACGAATAATTAAACCCCAATCTTCTATGAAGGACAAAAACCAACAGGTATCTGCTGCCTAACCCATGCCCAACTTCATTCATTTGAAGCATTTGAAGTCTTTCACTGCTGCCTAACCCATGCCCAACTTCATTCATTTGAAGCATTTGAAGTCTTTCAAATGCTTCACGTTGGGAATATTCTTCAAAATTTTCAAGGCAGTTGTATAATTCTTTTTTCTTTTTTGGAGCGAGTGGCCATGCCACTAAAAACGCCAACTGTCTAGCCACACAGAATGTTTTCTGTTCATCTTCTTTGGTGAAGTAATCCATGCCTGGCAAGGCTAAGAACAAACATCTGCTTAAAGTTTTTCCATTATTCATCAGTGTCATCTTTAGAATTGCAGATCTACTTTACTGATAACTGTACTTAGATGCTCCATTTCTTTTGTCTGTTCTTTCTTCTTCTTTTTTTTCGTTCCTGGTACCCATGTGCTGTTCTTACATTGATAAAAGACAGAGTCACGGACTGAGAACTTTTATTATATCAAATTTATCTTCTAAGTAGATAGAATAATTACCCACAATTACAATTATTGAAATTAACTTCTGCTCTTAGTGCTTACTGCTTTGTCTGCCCGCTTCCTGTGTTTCTTGGGAAATAAGCTACAAATTTGACTTCCTCTCTTTCTCTTTCCTCCTAAAAAAGGAAGGGGGAAAAACAAAGGGAAAAGAGGCAATCCCCCCCCTCAAAACTCAGAAATATAAAACACCAAGTAAACATAGAGGGAATTTGCAGGCATCATAGACTTCAAATTCAATAAATTTGTCATGCTGTATATTCAATATTTCATTGGGTTTAGTGATATTGTACCAGTATTGTTTTAAAAATTGCTTCAGTAGAGTTCTTCTGGGCAGATGAACTGGAAAGAAATGAATTCAGTTGTTCAGTGGAGAAGAAGAAATTCTGGGGAATGGAACTGATGAAGAAGTGTCCATGAGGAGATCCTTGGCAATATTTTTACAGTTGAAGGAAATCAAAGTTAAAACTATATTTCTACTAGCTCTGCAAGTAGGCATTTCTAAAGACAGTAGACTCTGTAACTAAATTCAGAATAAAGCTCCTTAATTCTAATTCTTACACCATTTGAGACAAGTGGCTGTCCAGTCTCTTTTTAAAAATCTCCAGTGAAGTGGCATCTACAATTTCTGAAGGCAACTTCTATCCCACTGGTTGATTGTCCTCACTATTAGAAAGTTTATCCTGAATTCCAGGTTGCTTCTCTCCTTGAATAGCTTCAATCCATTGCTTCTTGTCCTGCCTTCTGGTGCTTTGGATAATAATTTCTCCTTTTTGTGACAACCCCTCAAATACTGGAATAATGCTAACATGTCACCTCTGTCCTTTTTTTCTCTGGATTAGCCAAACCCAGTTCCTGCAACCGTTCTTCATATGTTTTAATTTCCAGGCCTTTAATCATCTTTGTTCCTCTTCTCTGCACTTTTTCCAAAGTCTCAACGTCTTTTTTGAATACAGCTCCTTTTTGAACAGAGGTAGCTCTTGCCTTATGATAAGAGTTGAGTCCAAAATTCCTGTTGCTAAAGCCCATGTCACACTACACCAACGGATGGAAAGAGGATGTAAAACGGAGAAAAATGCTTGCCATCCGTTGGTTAACGCGATGGTACTCACGCTGAATGATTAATGTTCATCCAATCCAGCATCCTCCACCGATTTCATCCGTTCAAAAAAGTCTTTGAGTGACAAACTTTGAACAATAACTTCCGCACATAGTTCCTACACCGCAACACTACGGCCAAAACGTTCCTATCAACTCCGTTACAACGAAGCTATATCGCTCAGCATCCGGCGCATATCTCCAGGGGCCACACAACTTGCAATCCGCTCCAGCAGAAAATGGAAAGAGGAGGAAGCAAAACGATCCGCCGGCACCGTTCGGCATCGTTTAGCCGGACATAGAAAAGGATGAAAAGTCGATCAGCTCGCATATAAAGCAAATGAAAAAACATGCGATACGGGGATGTTATTCGGATATTTAGGATGTCTGGAGGTTGTCACGAGGATGCAGAAGACACAAGGTGGGAAAACCTATATTTCCTATCAGGGGGGAGGGAAATCACTGGGATGCTCACTTAGCAATCCAGCGAGCCGCTGTGTGGTTAGTAATTCAGAACTCTTTTCAGCGCTTGCTACCTTTTACGCGCGCCTGGCTCTTTGGCCAACAGACATTCTCAGTCATCTACCAAACCGATGTGGGATTTCGAGTGCACGGGGACCTTTTGGTTAGCCGCATGCGATGCTATCAACCATGTGCGAATGCCTCTACAGGGCTTTTTCACCTGTTTCAATGAAGGAAAGGAGGGCGTCCAATGACGGTGTGTGGGTCTGGAAGATGGGAATTGCGAGAAGAGCCAAGTACGGACTGTATGGAACAGATGCTGATAGGTGGAGCTTGAGGAAAGAAGAAGGAATGACGACATCGTTGCATGTCAGCACTCTGTATGAGGGATCGCACCAGACTATGTTGACGAAGTTGTGGGAGCATCTGGAGACTCAGGTTTGGAACAGCGGGCCTCAACTGTTCCATCCCAGGACTGACCTACGGGCTGAAGGTGCAACTGCTCTGCACCAGCATGGTTCTGGAACCAAGGTACAGGAACATGCATAATGCTAAGAGGCCCATCATCAAGCACAACATACAGGCATGGTGGTCAGAGAGTGGAAGTGCAGGCAGCTCCTCAAAGTAATCCCGAAATGAAGGATAATACGTGGAGGATCGCTCCTCAGTGGTCCAGCACGAAAGAAAGGCTGGGAGATAAGTTGGAGAAGAGTGGTATCAGAGATGGAACTGTCCCCAAGCCATTGTCGTGTTATGTGATGTGGCCTAACAATGAAAGGGCTTTAATAAAGAGGGTGTGTATGTTGAACGAATGTTGTTGATCAAGTGTGAACTAGAATTTGTTATTTGATAAATAATAGGTCACGCATGTGGCATCTAGGGAGGGTGAGCCAGTACATTGCCCACTATGCTTGCATGGAGGTTTTGCGCATTCCACAAGCTATCCTTGCCATTGCCCCACACTATTATCAGATCCAGCAGTATTTCGGGCAGCTATCCTTGCCCTCTGCCACAGCTGCATTGACCCATGCCGCACAGTATCTCTGCCTGTATCTCAGACAGCTATCCTTACCCGATAACACAACCTATGGCAAAGTGCTTAACCATTCTAAAAGAGTTTCCATCGAAGACTTTTATTTACCTAAAAGAACTGGAACCAAGGTGTGTGAAGCCAAAGATAGAACTTTGAATATTATGGAAAAACTGTAAAGCAAAATGGACCAATGTAAGAGTGTTCCAAAGCATAGAGATTAGATCAAAGCGGGGCACAACGATCCAATCTTGGCAACTGCTTTCGGCTCAGGTCTCAGTCTCGTGCAGCCCCGTACGCTGCATCCAACACACAAGGTCTTCAGGTGTGAAGGTCCGGGTGCTGTGGGGCAGGTGGCAAGGCGCCAACGCCAAGAGACAACAGGGGGTATGAGTGTTGGAGGAAGACTCTCAGAAGAGAAAAACGTGAAGAAGCCCCTTCCTCATAAGGGGTGTCAGTTCCAGACCGGTGACTAGATGTTCTGAGCCGGGGCTTTGGCTGGTGGTGGGAGGAAGAGAGGAGTCTAGTGGGGCGTGTCGTCTGCAGGGTGAGCGATGGGTGAGGCGTCGATGGCATCTGTGTCATGCGTGGCAATTGTGGTTGTCGTGGCATCTGTTGCGGTTGTGGGGTCATGTGCATGTCTGGTGGTGTTGTTGGCATGGGTGGCAACCTTGGTAGTGCAATGTATCCTGTGCCTGACTGGAAGGGCTGCTGTGCTTGCTGAACTTCCCTGGTAGCTGGTACCTTGGGTAGTTTGCGGGCTGTGGAGATAAAGCCTTCGGAAAGGGCTGTGGCACAAATCCGAAGCCTGCGGGTGGAGAGCGAGACGTTCGATGGACTGGGTCAGATGCAGGTTCGAGCGGGCCCTGGGAGGGTGGTGCAGAGACCTGTGAACCTCGTTCATTTGGATCACACTGGTAGTAGGGGATCGGCCTCGACATGTAGTGGTCTTGGGTTGTACGTAGGGTGAGGAAGGGCTTTCTGGTTAGAGGATGGTATGTGCGGGTACTGTACCAGTTGAGAGGGAGATATAGCGCGTGCTCCTTGATTGTGTACCTGATCTCCAAGGAGGAAAGTGTGGCTCTGCCGCCGTGCGGTCTGGAATCTCTGCCTGCTTTCTGTGGAGGTGGAGCTGAGTGGGTGGGGGCGTTGGGGTTGGTCTCTGGTGGCAGTGGCTTCTTCTTTGCTGCCAACTGCACAGGGGGGCATCCATGAGTGCTCCGTCCATGCGGGAGGCAAGAGCTGTTTGGGGGGGTCCCGTCACTGGGGCGGCTCCACAAAGATCCTGCCGTGGACACAGGAGCTTTGACTCTTGGCCAGAAGAGACATTGGGCTTTCTGTGGGCTGCGTGAGAGAGAGGTGTTGAAACAGATGGGGCTGCTGCCTCGGTGGCAAGATTCACCGCTCTTACAGGAAGCTGCCACTTGGCATCAATGTAGGGTTTACCTGGTCAGTAAGCGACTTGACGCCGCGGCCGCCGTGGCCAGACTTCTCTCAGGTTGCAGTTCTGTCCCAGTGTGGGTTGCATGTGGCCCTTCACCCACCCCAGGTAGGACATTATCCGAAGTGTATCGCCCCCTAGGCTTCTCGCGTTCTCGTCTCGTCAAGCGCTGCTGCTTCCGCTTGTTCCGTTCGATAGAAGGCCTCGGTGTCCCTCCTCAGAGGTACTCGTTGCATTCTCCCTTCATCTTTCGACTGCACTCCTCACGTTATGTTCCTGCTGCAATGATGTACTTCGTCTCCGTGACTCTACCTTTCTCATCATGAAGCCTCTTTCTGTCCCTGCAGGGTCATTTGCGGCCCACTCAGTCAGCCAAGGGCTGTTGAGTTCTACTGGGACTGGTACCAACAGATCCACCACCACAGCAGTCCAAGCAGGCAGGCATGACCAGGAGCACCAGCACACCAGCAGAAGCACCGCAAGGACAGGAAAGCAGCACCAGGGAGCAGCAAACCAGCAAAGCAGTACCCCAACACATCAGGAGAGAGCAGGATGACTCAGATAGCGTCAGCATAGACTCCGAGCAGAGAGCACCAGTCAACCATGGAGCAAGACTGGCAGAAGCAGCCAAACTGACGTCTAGCAGAGTCAGCACCGGCAGCAGTTCAGAAGGCCTCCAGAAGAAGCAGAGGTGTCCAGCACCTAAAGGGGTGGGATTGGGTGGTCTGTCTTGCTTGCCAGTGCTTGGCAGCGAGTAGGCACCAGGCACTTTCTCTATTCCTCCCCATGGGGTTGTTGGGGGTTTTTGGGCTGAAGCATGTCTGGGGCAGCAGGTCTGTTCTCTGAATGGTGCTGCTTGCGAGCTGCGTTTTTACCCTTTATGATCCACGGAGGCGTGACGCAGAAATGCACATCCCGATCAATGCGCGTAGGAACTGTGAAGCGCTTATGGCATCATGTAGGGCAATCCGCCGCTAGGCGTCGCCGCTAGGGTCATCCGTGATTGCATTTCCGCTATCCGGTATGGTCATGCATAAGGCATCCCGTAGGGGCATTCCGCTGCCTTCCGCTGCGCATAGCGCACTTCAAATGTTCTCACCCAGAATGCCTGGAGTGTCATCCGTTCATCGTCCTTCCAATCACTAGCTTGCCATTAGGCCGCTAAACATCTCGGTACATCTCACGTCGTTCCTTTCACAGTTGGTGTTCTCGCGTGCTCTTTATGCAAATTTGGGGCTCTTTTGAAGAGCGATAAACAACGGATGGAAAATTTGCTCGTCCGCTGTGTCCTTTTTACATACGTTTTGCATCCGTCGGCCGATGTGACCTAGACTTAAGCAAGGTAGTTGTACATGAATTTTGCTCTATTTTACTTCCTTTCATGCCACTGTTGTTACATAACAAGGAGACCTTATAAGCCATTTGTCATCTTCTGAATAGAATAGAATACTTGTCATTGCATTCCACGAATACAATGAAATTTGAAAGCACAGTGCCCCAAACACCACATCACAAATACACTACAGAGTATTCAAAAATGTAAATAGCTATAATAATAATAATAGGTCTAAATCACAAATGCACTGTTTGCTTCAAGGCAATTACTGTCTTGGAAAAGAAACTATTTTTCAATCTATTAGTCCTCATTTTAAGACATCTATAATGTCTCTCTAACAGTTTAAAATATGAATGTCAGGGATGAGAACAGTTTGTGGAGTTTTTTTAATGTTCTAGAGAGGAGTCTGGTCTTCACAATCTCTTTCAGAGAAGAAATAGAGCAACCGATGATTTTTTTGTGCTGTGTTTATAACTCTCTGGAGCATCTTCTTATCCACTGCAGAGCATCCAGCATACCACACAGTTACACAGTAATATAGTATGCCACAACAGGAGCAAGAAATGACAATTCTACAAACTTCTTCCTGCCCAATCAAGGGTTGACTCAAAGAACGTAGCAGTGTCTATTCTAATCCACGGAACAATAAATTAATATTTGAAATACTGATGGTTGCTAATAACCTGGAAAACATTTTTCTGTCATGCAGTGGGAGGAGATTAGAGTGTGTAAGGTGATGGAAGAAAAATTGAGGCTCCAGATGATAGGGAAATGACTACAAGGATAAAAAGAATCTGAATATTAAAGTGGAGCAAGACAAGTAAATTGCAGATCTTTGAAGTGAAAAGATTGAGATGAGCTGTCCAAACACTGACTACAGATGTTCTGAAGGCCTGTTTATTTATAACACTGATGGATCTGCTCTTTTTAGAATGAAACGTAAGTCATTTTGTCTCCTATAGGTTAATGCAAAGCTCTCCTAAAACTTTTCTCCATGAATTGTCCAGGGAGATTCTTAGCCATTCAGGTTGTGGTTGTCCCAAAGGTGCTTTTTTTTTTTTCCCAAAAGTCAACTGGACTTTCTTGTTTTTCTTTGCACCTGAGGGGTGCAAAGGGGTGTGGAGATTTCTTGGAACTGTTGAAAGGAGCTGTGTTGTAGAGTTGAGATAGATGTTGTATCCCCTCCCCATCTGTTGAGAGAGGGATGTTCAAGTTTGACATACTGGCCTCTTTGACCCTCTGTCAGGTTTCCAAGTAATGAAATCCAGAATAATGAGATCCAGAATAATGTCAGATTTCCAAGTGATGAAATCCATTTAAAAAGAAAAGAACAAAATCCATCTTCCAAGACAAATTCTTTTATTTAGGAAAGCATCAAATTGGCAAAGTTCATGGTAATCCCAGATCTGATACAACCCAGAATTACCCCACAATATTAGAAGTTAGAAACAACCCCCAAAAAGTCACATGATCCAATAGTAGTAATTCAATGTTGCTTGATGTCATAAATCACCACCTCAAGGGGCCTAAGCACGGACATCTCATTTCCCACAGGAAGAAGAATCACCTAGCCTAAACAACTCTCTCTATCTCCACTCCTCCCCCCTTAAGAATGTGGCAAGCCTGAAACCCCTTTCCCTATGACTGCCACAGAGAAAGTAAGAAAAAGAAGATACACTAAGCCTAACTAAAATGGCTACATATATGTCAATTTCAGGCTTGACACCCGCTTTCATACTAGAGGTCCTCTCTGTCCGAAATGTGGACTTTGCTGTCTTCAAGAGAGTGGCCTTTGTCTTTCAAATGCAGATGGAATTAATCTTGATGTGTTTGTTCTCCTATGTTGTGCCATGCATTTAGGAAGTGTTGTTTTGTTTCCCTCTCTAAAAATGATGCAAATGACCAGCTGTCTGCAAGGAATATAAATCCTTCCATTTCCACCATCCAGTAAGAATGAAAGAAGCTTCTTGGATGAGAAGTGAAACCTCTTCAAAGAAAAACCAGAAAGTCCATTTGCCTCTTGAAAAAAAGCAACTTTGGGAAATAGTATAGGGTTTCCTGCCTGAACAGGTACTGGGATTAGAAGAGCTCTAAGGTCTAATTTCTAACTCTGGCACACACACACACACAAGTCCTTCAGAAGGCACAGAAATGCACACACCAAGTTCTTCTTTCCAAATCATGAAAGCAGTATCCTCATGAAGCTGGAAGGACACATCTGCTTTAATGAACCAAAGAGAAGCGTTATCACCCTGTTAGCCAGTGGTGGGATGCTACCAGTTCTGCCCGGCTTTATAAAACTGGTAGCTCTGAAGAGCAGCCAACACCAAACCAGTTCTGTGTTTGCTGCTGTTTGGCCCAGCTGCTCGCCTGGGCTCTTATCTGTCCTTTATTTCCTACTTTTCCAACCTTTGCACGGCACAGTTGAGGTTGAAAAAGCAGGAAAAAAGAGGCTTTTCAAATGCTGTGCACCTGTGCGCAGCACTTTTCAGATCTCTGGCTGGCACAACTTAAGGATTTTTTTACATGCATGCAAAGCAAAACATAGTCACCTAACCGGTAGTAACACCAGTTGAATCCCACCCCTGCCTTTAGCTCGGCCATTGAATGTACAAATTAATTGTGGCTCACATCTATAACATACACATAACATGGTAGCCAGCCTTAAAGTTTGAGACCTAGACAACCTAGAACTACATCGCCTTCAGTCTGATCTAAGTGTAGTACATAAAATTATCTATTGCAATGTCCTACCTGTCAATGAATACTTCAGCTTCAACCACAACAATACAAGAACACACCATACATAGAAACTCAATATTAACTGCTCCAAACTTGATTGCAGAAAATACAACTTCAGCAACAGAGTGGTCAATTTCTGGAATGTTCTACCTGACTGTTGTTTCTTCCCCAAACCCCAAAAATTTTAACCTTAGACTGTCTACTGTTGACCTCACCCCATTCCTAAAGCCCATGTCACAGTG
>BHFT01068375.1:0-18800 GCA_004320025.1 Laticauda laticaudata
CTTCTCCTCGGTCCTTTCATGGTGGTTCGCTTCCTTCTTATCCCGCATCACACTTCACAGTCAGGAGTTTGAAAAGGGGCTTCCAACACTGCATCCTGGCAATGGTTTTCCAGGTATCCGCTTCCTGGGACCTTCATTATAGTCCTTAATGCCCCTTAACAAAGCGCCGCCTTTGAAACTCCTTGGGGAAATAGTGTCTCTCGCGTTTCCTGACTCTGAAGGTTAGTATTCGCTGTTGCCATCACTTCTGCCCAGGAGGGTTTTACGGCTTAGCTGCTTCTTTTCCATCAGACAAGACCTTTGTTCCTTTTCACGTATGATAGGGTTGTTCTTAGATCTGGATCCGCTCATTTCTTGATGAAGGTTAACAGTCTGGTTTCAGCAGGTCCGCAGGACAATTGTTTTGGCCTGACTTTCTGTCCTCTCCGCGCAACATGACTTCGAGGCGGCAGTGGCACACACTAGACCATAAGGCTCTTAGAATACACATTAAGCACACTTCCTCCTTCAGGAAATTGGAAGCCATGTTTATTACCTTTTTCCCTTCTCACTTGGGGCATAAGGCCTCTTGTCCTACTATTAGCAGGTGGGTCAGGTCTTGCATTGAGCAGGCCTACAAAAGCTGAGGCCCTTCTGGTTTCCCCGAGGTCTGACGATGCACTCTCCCAGAAGCACGGCAACTTCTGCTGCCTGGGCAACCCAAGCATCCTTGGAGGAGATTTTGTCGTGTGGCCACGTGGACATCCCCATCTCCTTTCATCAGACACTACCGTCTGGATGCTTTTGCCTCAGCGACTGCAGCCTTTGGCAGACGGGTTCTTCAATGAGTGGTTCCACAGTCGGTGTGATGAGCCAGACAAGGACCCGCCCATGGACATGCAAGCTTTGGTATGTCCCATCCTGGGGTCTCAATGCAGCATGGAGGAGAATGGTCATTGGTAGAAGTTACCGTGAACGCCCTTTCTATCTATGCTACAAGAGAGCCCAGCCCCTCCCTTGATTCGTCCAGAGAGGGTAAGACATATTTCTGTATTTATTTTGAGCTTTCAGAGACACCTTTCAGTCTGTCAAATGTCTTCACCAAAGCTGGGGTCTCTTCCCAGGGGCTGGCTTTTATATCTTAGTACAGACTCAGCTAAATGACATCATAGGAAGGAGTCAATCCATCCTGGGCTCTTTCACAGCATAGATAGAAAGGGCGTTCACCGTAACATGTACCAATGCCCATTTTCAGAAACTATTCATATAAAAACATGCAGGGATGTGAACCTAATTTTCCTCCATCTGCTTACTCAGGTTTTAAATTATTCCATGACCAATGCTCGTTACTAAACATTATGAGGTGTCATTCAAAGCATACAATTGTCTTGGGTATCTGTGCTTGATTCATTGCAAATCTTAAACTACAGCTTTGGTGTCAAACTCAATTTCATTTAGGGCTACATTATGGTTGTGTTTGAACTTGAGGGGCGGGGGCTATGGTCAGGTGGTATGACATGTCACTCATGTTGGGGGCACCTGTACTGGCCTGAATGCTCTGCCAGTGAAAACAGAGCTTGGGAGGGCTACATACAGTCTGCTTGAGCTCCATTTTCACTGGCAGAGGCACCATGGGCCAGTCCTTTGCTGTTTCCAGGGTGGCCCTGCAGGCCAGATCGAAGCACTCTTGAGTTGGATCAGGCCCGTAGGCCTTGAGTTTTACACTCCTGAATCCAGCTTTGTGAAACGTAAGTATTTTGCTCATACAAGTTTACTTGGGTCAAAAGGCTGAAGTATCATAATGCATAATATACATCTATGTAATTGTAATATCAGCATTTGTTTTTAAATGCATGTCAGGCTTTGAAATGATTATGAAAAATTTAAAATGTTGTATGAGCTATCATTATTTAATCTAGAGTCCAAGTTTTAAAGGTGTAACCTTAAAAATTGTCATTCTTTGCTCCTACCTTCAAGAAGGACAGTAGAGTATTTACAAGGAAGAACCTAACAATTGCAAGCAGAAAAAATTTCTGCAAAAAAAGCAGCAAAGAACAATCTGTGCTTATGAATCTCCTATTTGGCATCTTTTCCAATGCACTTGTACTTTTTCTACTTTGGACAAACCTTCACCATACCACCTTGGATTAATTTGTCTTGTTATGCTGAAATTTGACTCTTTTCTCCACCTCCTAACTATTCATTGCAAGTCCTGATCTGTTTCCTTTTTAAAAAAAATTCTATACAAGATAACAGCAAACCCACTGGAAACAGTCATGTGTATGCTCTTTTAGTATAGCATTGATGTCCAGTATTATGTAAAATGGGGGATCAATAATTTCCTGTAAAACTTTGTTTCCTGTAAAACAAATAAAGTGCTTAAACATTATTAAGCAGCATTAACATTAGATCCTCCCATGTTATGTAGCAAATCGGGCAGCAAGGAAATCTTAAAGATATCCTATAGTTCTTAGGATTGATAAAATATAAAGGATGATACAAAGGATGTTTATTTATTTATTTATTTATTTATTTAGCGTATGGCACATGTTAGCTAGGGATCATGAGGTGGCTAGCTGCTTTTGTAATAGGAATTTTTTTTGGGTGGTGTTACCTTTTCCCGCAGGACACCCTCCTTTCTTGTGCCTGTGTGGTTTATTCACTCACAGGAATTGAATCGCCAAGCTACCAATCTCAACAGTGTGCAAGCCCAGCGTCTTACGTGAGCCACCACGGGGCCCAAATCAGTACCATATATTCCTAGTGATTCCTAGAACTGGCATGATACTACCTTTTCAACCACTGCCACACTGAATTTTGAGTTGGGAACAATGAAGATGCAAGCTCAGAAAATATCATTAAAGTATAAACTGCTAAAATCCAGATAAAAGTTCAACAAATTTTGTGGCAGACTTAAACTGAGGGACTAGTGACTCTCAACAACTAAGGACTCTAACCACCACCCTTATGAGGAGAAATTTTCTGACAGTGAGATCAACCAACCAATGGAACAGCCTGCCTTCAGAAGATGTGGGAGCTTCATCACTGGAAGCTTTCAAGAAGCATTCAAGAGACTGGACAGCCATCTTTCAGAAATGGTGTAGGGTCTTCTGCTTGAAGGTCCCTTCCAACTCTGTTAATCTGAATCTAATGAAGCATCACAGTGAAGGACTCTTCAATTATAACCACAATTGAGCCCAAAATTTACATTACTAAGGGAGACGAGTGCCCTATTTTACAACTTTTCTTGGCACAGTTGTTAGGTGAATCAATGGAGTTGTTAAATTCATAAAACAGTTGTGAAGTAAATCTAGCTTTCCTATTGACTCTGCTTGTCAGAAAATCACAAGAGGTGATCACATGACCATAGGTCACTGCGACTGTCATAAATATGAGCCAGGTGGCAAACATCTGAGTTTTGATCACATGACCATAGGGATGTTGCAATAGTTGTAGGTGTGAAAAACGGCTATAAGTCACTTTTTTTCAGTGCCATTGCAACTTCAAATAGTCACTAAATGAACAGTTGCAAGTCAAGGATCACCTGACCTGGTGACATGAGAAAGGCCTCAACCAGGAGCACAAGCTACAGTAGCTTTGTCATACAATGTTCCAAGCCAAAAAGTTGTTTCTTTAAAATTTTGTTCTTCATGGAATAAAAAGAGGCTTAGTTAGTAAGTAAGCTCTACACCAGGTACACTTCAATTTAGCTCACACTCTGAGTGACCTGTAGATAAAATAGCAATAGAATGAGAGAAGCTTTACCATTGTAAATTACCACTCACTAATACCAGGGCATTGTTACAGGATTTAAAAGACTACAATTACACAGGTAGAACCAATCATAGTGGATGTACATTATCAGCACCCAACTGACACCGTCGCACATTTTAAAATATTACAGCAAGGCTATTGTGCACACAAAAAAGGGAATTTCTGTAAAGCTGCTGATTAAAGGACACTCTTTTTATGTCAAAAGAATCCTATCAATTGTCTTTAAGCTGCTCCTGGAACTTGAGTTCCTGCTTCAGTTCTAACTGTACAAGTGTCCTCTTGAAACCAATCACGAACCTCGTTGCTTATTCCCAGCAAGGTTTTTTATGCATGCATCCAAGGCACCATCAATTCCATGCTGTACCAGAAGAGAACAATGATTAGAAACAAGCATGTACCTACATGCATTACCCTTTGCCTCCTGAAAAACATTTTGGTCAATATCTCATTTGTCCCTGAAAGGGATATCAATAAAGAACCTCTTATTATAGACTCAAGGTCTTTGCTGCAGATCTGGCTCACCGATTTGTTCTATTCTTTACGATTTGTGTTTCAACAGGGAGCAATTATTTTAAAAACAAATCTCCATACTGCTTCTCATGAAAAGTAATCCTGGAGAGGCTTACAATAAAAATAATGAAACCACAATAAAAATTATTGTATTGAAAGTGAAATGTTAGAAAAAATAATGGCCAATGCAGTACAAAAATTTGGGGATTGAACCGATTGGTACTGGGAGCCAAACTGCAGAATGAAAATCAGTCTGCAAGGGTGGTGATAACATAAAGAAGACCAGGCTTAAGTATTTCAAACTTTGAAAGAGTTAGGAGGCTAGATTACTAGAGTTAGAAAGGAAGCATATTACATTATAAAAACTATAATACACATAATCTCCTACTTTGTAAGCCAACATTACTTTAATTCTGAAGGAATAGCAACCGATTTCCATCTCAGACACTCAAAAACATGGAAGATTGGTTTATACAGGTAGTCCTTGACTTACAACAGTTCATTTAGTGACTCTTCAAAATTACAATGGCACTGAAAAAAGTGACTTAGGACCTTTTTTCACACTTAAGATCATTGGAGCATCCCCATGGTCACCTTATCAAAATTCAAATGCTTGACAACCTGACTCATCTTATTTCTGATGGCTGCAGTGCTTGGGGTCATATAATCACCTCTGGTGACCTTCTGACAAGCAAAGTCAATGGGAAAGCCAGATTCACTTACCAACTATGTTACCAAGTTCACTTAACAAATATGGCAAGAACAGTTATAAAAGGCATAAAATTCATGTGACAATTTTTTCCCTGAGCAACAGACATTTTGGGCTTGTAAGTCAAGGCCTACCTGTACTAAATCAGAAATTAAATATAAAATGTCTTAGGATATGCTTATTTTGTTCTACCCTCAATTGAAAACCAGAAGACAATGTCTAAGGTAGGTTACATCCTGTGCTATATCTATAGGAGGGATGACTATCAATATACTATCAACAAAAGATCTACACTACATTTTGGAGGTAGAGTTATCTATGATCAATCAGCAGAGTAGGGAGGGCTGAAATGTCTGGATTATTTTATTCTGTTTGTGGGATTCCTGTTCTGTAAAGACTAAACAACAATCCCACTCACAAAAGAAAATTTCAGTGTTTTAGGGGTAATGTAGATACCTAAAGTTTTAGCTACTGGCCAATTTCATCTGTTTGCTCCTTTCATTCTATTAAAAACAGAAAGGAAAGGAAACAGAATCCCAGGGATTGCAACAAGAAAAGCCAATCAGATGGCTTTTAAAGATTCTTTTTTTAAAAAAGACAATTCCTAGATACTGGAAGATTCAAAACAACATGGAAGAAAATGTAGTACTTCTTGAGTTAAGAACAGAATTTCAGCAGACATTAATCTTTATCCACCCACCTGCTACCTCCTGCAATTTAAATTTCACAAATCCCCATTTACCGTGGTTTATTCCTAACAATTGTACAAAGAGCTACTGTATTCTGGAGCAGCGGTCACCAATAGGTGGTCCGTGGACCACTGATGGTCTGTTAGAAAATTTTGGTGGTCCACAGAAAAAATATTTTCATTTTTATACTGCAATGAATGTTTGTGTTGCTGCACAGAGTCTCACCCTTTGGGGTCTTTTGTGTGGGTCGGGGGGGGCAGAAATTCTGACTTGGGATCTACTTCAGCCTCCTGGTGTGGGGCTTGGGTGAAGTCTGGAAGAAAGCACCACTGGTGGCAAAGAGCCAAAGGGCCTTGTTCCAGTGATGGAAAACCTATGATCATAGTCCTCAGTGAGGTGCTTCTGCTGAGCCTCCTTCTCACTCAGATCCAATTTGAACTGAGCCAGCTGTTTTGCCAACTCTTTCTCATGGTGGCTGCTTAGCTCCAACAACTACTTCCTTTTGGGGCCTAACGAGTCCGGGCAGAAAGGTGAGGAGTGGCTGGGAGGACAGGAGTGAGTAGAGGCTGGTGAGGCGCCCGACATGACATCGAGTTGGCCATGCCCACCCAGTCACATGACCACCTAGCCTTGCCCACCCAGCCAGTCATTCAGCAGATCATATTAGTGTTCCATGGGATTTAAAATTATGAATTTAATGGTACCTGAGATCTGAAAGGCTGGTGACCCCGTTCTGGAGCATGGCATTACCTGCAAGTATTAGTGAACTGAGAATGTGGAAATCACCTGATTAGACAGACTGAGGATTAGGATTGGCAATTCAACTTGCTTGCCAATTTGCTTGTATTTCATTGTACATGTAAAGAGATGACATAAAACTCTTAGCAACACATTGTTTTTACAAGGACTATGGATTTGACTCTGCAGTCCTAGTCCTAGGTTGTCTCCATTTCTTTGAGCTAGTGCCAGATAGAAATACAGCAGCGCCAGACAGAAATAGTACAATCATTGCCATGAACATCTATTATACTGTTGCAACATGCCCTATAGAGGTCATTTTCTTGGACAAGTATCTTGAACTTGTAATTGGTATAAATCACAGCTACTACACTATTAATAGGTATTAGGTATTAGAATTACATTATGCTGTAATGAAACTCTGCATTGATTGCTAATTGCTTACTGGTTTATAAGTATTCCATTACGATTTGCATATTTAAGTCTTAAAGCTGATAGTCAGGCTTCTGCACTGCTTCCATTCTTTTACTATTTAAAAATATATGTAAATATATATCTACATCACACTTTCAAAAGCAATTGGAATTAATTTTATATTTTTGATCATTTGTTATTGGGCTTTTTTAAAATCAAACATTTACAATGCATTCAGTATCCCAATATTTGAATTGCGTGTATCTATTTCATGGGCTCATTTATACACTGCTTTTGTGAAGTTGCTTACCATAGCTTCATTAGAATGTTTTAAACTACCTTTCCCATAAGTAACTCCAGCATTGCTAAAATGCAAACAAAGTTGAGATTTATAGATCAAAATATCTAAAAGTCATCACAGTGTGAAGGATACAGTACATGTATACACATTCTTGGGCTAACTTGGTTAAAAACCCTTGATCATCTATGATATCAATTTTAATTACCTTGAAATGCAGTACCCTTCCAGTTATGACTGAGATCTAACCTATTGTATTTTTGTTTCAAATTCCAAGTTTGTTTTTCTTACAAATATCTGAAGCATTAAAATGAAGGTTTGAATTCTTATCATGGACTATACTTGGATCCTACAGTGGCATATCTCTTACATAACAGTTTTAATAGCTGCAAAAATTGCAGAAAAATTTGACCCTACGCCAGTATAAGTCATACTTCTTTGCCTTTGGTATTTGATCAAGAATTGTCTGAAGAGTACATTCTAGCAAAATGGAAGAGTTGAACAATTTTTTGTGATGATTAAGTGCTACATTTTTAAAAATATTAACTGTATGGCATGAATCTTGAATTAAACCTTAATTCACCCTTTCTCAAACTGATTGCATTGCAAACAATGATCTTAGGATGACTCCATGTTCACAAATATACTTTAAAAAGATTTTCAAAAAATCAAAATAATAGATTTTTACTTCCGCAGAATTTATAATATCAAGGTAAAACCAAGATCTTTGTGTAGTTTTTGGTTCTTATGATTTTCTTTCATTCTTTTACTTAGCAATATCATAACAGCTATTAATCCTTCATTATACAATACGCTATACAGTATAATAAAACATGATAACCATTATGTGTTTTTGCTTATAAGTAATAATTATTAACTGAAATGAATCAATTCAAGAGAAATTTCATTTAAGGAGTGATGAGGAAAGCTTCCTTCTTCAGCATTTTATTAGTATGGCTTCTTTCTGCTTCATTAATCTTAATAAAGCAAGCAACCAAACAACCAATAATATTATGCATAAACCAACATGAATGTTAGAACTGGCTGAATAAATCACAAAAAGCAAGACAGCAAGAACCTTTATCTGTTCCAATTTAGGTCGCAATTATGTATTTTTAAGTTTATTTCCCTTGGCCACACTGACTAAAAATTTTGACGACAAATCATCTAGAAGGCACCGAGTTGGGGAACACTGCATTTAGTCCAAGTACATGACATAATGAAATAACAGGACAGCTTTAGCTTCATTCCAGCTGCAAGTCAAAGTTTATCATTAGCAGTGGTTGCTTTCAGGTAGATCTATGAAAAGAATCCTTAATCACTGCAGGTTGAAAAGATGCAGGTTGAAAAGATTATATGGACTTTATATAATAAATATAATTTATTATATTTATCCCCCATAAACCTTGGGGGATTATGAAATTAAATTCTTGGATCAAAATTAATCAGTTTCTTCTGGCTGAATGTCAGTCCTCTCTCACTCAAATTTACTCCAGCCAAACACCCAGTAACTAATGTCAACTGGGATGTGATTGATTATCCACACCTGTTACTACCCAGAAGTATGCAGTCCACATGCAAGCTCACACCGAAGAATGACATTCCAATCCTATCAAAACAAAGGAAGTGTGAACGGGTCAGCTCCTACCACTGTTTAAAAAATAAGGAGCCTGAAGAAGCGTGGTGTTAAGAGGCAGGGCTGTTGTGTCACGTGGTCTGCGTTGTACTACCTTGTCGCCTGATAAGGTGGAGCTCAGCAGCAGCCCATCAATTGTTCAGTTTAGTTGGCTTTTGCAAACCGGCACGGAAAGCATCATCTCCTCTTAGTCAAAATGTTTCAGCGGATCTACATTTAAACAATGCGCGTTTCATGCAGCTGCTTCAAGTTTTAAACAAGGGTGGCGCAGGATGGAAGGCCCAACGTTAAAGAAGCACTAATTATTCTGCACTCACTCAAGACGACCGTCCGTCCCCTCCCCTCCCCCTCTGCTTCACCTGGTCTTCCCAGCCTTCAAAATACCCCTGAAAATTGTTCCAAGCGTCAATTGAAAGTCCCTGAAGACAGACTCAGCCCACTCTCCCATCCCTTCTCCCCCTGAAAAGCAAGAGGATCTTACGGGACTTCTGGAGAAGAGACACCCACAAGACCGCGCGCAAAGTTAAAAGGGCAGGTTTCTCTCTCCCCCGATAAAAAAAAACAAAACACAGCGACGCCGGGCTTGGCTAAGCAGCGAGGTCCCCCTTTTCCCATCCCCGTAGTTCCAAAGGCGGCATCCCCAGCGAATCCCTCCTGCCTGCCGCGGGTGCCTCAGATGCAAGAAAACAAGGTCAAGATTCCAAAGCTGCGACGGGGAAAAGGGAGGTGGGTGGGAGAAAAAGCCGGGCGGGGGGGGGGGGCAGGGTGCTTTCCCCTCTCGCGNGGGGGGGGGGGGGGGGGGGGCAGGGTGCTTTCCCCTCTCGCGTCCCGGCCAAGGAACTTACCCCAGGCAGCCTTTCGGCTGTAAGGCGAGCAAGCTTCTTTCCAGCGCGCGCGCTCTCAGGGCCGAGGCGGCACCGCTCTGGGCTCGCCGAATTCAACGTGCCCCCCCCTCCCCCCGCAGGAGGAGACGGAGCGGGTCGCTCGGCCTGGCAACAGGGAGCGAGCTGCGATCCCCCGAAAGCGTCGGCGGCGGCTGCAGCCGCGGCAGGTCCGCCAGCTAAGCCCGCGCAATGGAATGGAAAAGCGGCGCGCGCGCGCCCTGCAAGACCACACAGCCGCTGCTTGGCCTGGGTCCCGCCCTCCCTCGGTGCGCCGCGCGAGGGGCTCCCGACGGAACAGCCGGCGAGCAAAGGCACGACCTAGCCGAGAGGAGGAGGAAGAGTGCCTGTGTGTGGGTTGGGGCGGGGGGGAGAGATGCCTCGAACCATCTGTTGCAAACCGCCACTTTGATTTGAGGGCTGTGGAAGAGGCAGCGCGTTTGTCGCTTCCTCAGCCCCGTTTGTGCATGTGGCGTGGGTGGGTGGGTGGGGAAGGGGAGATGCAGGACGGGAAAGTTATCTGCCAGGAAGGCCCAGCCAGCTGGAGGCACAATCAAGTCGCTCTCTCCATCCTCTTGCCTCTGACGCCTCTCGCCCTCTTCCTAACTTTTCGCATCCACCTGCTAATTCCTGGTGGCTCGCCAAAGTGAAATACCTTGATTGTTTGAAGAGATTGGAAAAGGCCGGCACTTTCTCTATCCATTCAGCTGCAGCAGCAGCAACTACTTTGGTTCGACCTGTTGTTTGGCCTCTGCCACTGTATCTTTGTTTATGGAGTGGTTGGTGAATCTAGACTGTTGAAAGTTTAAGCTTAGCATGACATTAGAATCCAGCCAAATCAGACTATTAGCCTGCACAACATTAGACTAGAGGGATTTAAGTGGCACTCTGTGCTTGCAGACCCTGGAATCAAAGTTTGGAACTTTTCCATGTAAAAAAATGGCTCTCTCACTGAAGCTGCAATTCCTGATCCAATATAGCAATAGAACTTAAATTTATATACCGCTTTACAGCCCTCTCTAAGTAGTTTACAGAGTCAGCATATTGGCCCCAACAATCTGGATCCTCAGTTTACTGACCTATTTAGCTCCTGTTAAGTAGTTTACATTAGTTGCACTTTCAAAGGTAGCCATTGCTGATTTTTTTTTTTTAAAGATTGGTACAAGCTTTGGGTGAAAGCCAAACAGGATCCTGAAATACTTCTTGGATTGAAGGTTAGGAAATCCCAGAGCTGGTAGGCTACACTAGGAATTTAAGGGGAAAAAGTCATATTGGAGGAAAGTAATGGCAAACTGCTTCCAGACTTTGCCAAGTAAACTACATGGGCAGCATCATGAAGTTGTTAGGAATCAACTTTTTCCATTAGCTCACTGTTTATCAAACTTGGCAGCTTCAAGAAATGTGGACTTCAGCTCCCAAAAGAGAAAACTACCCAGGTTTTGAGAAATGCTCCTTTAGTTCAACAAAAGAGAGATTTCATAACGGAAGACAAATATTATACAGGTAGTCCTTGACTTACAGCAACTCATTTAATGACCATTCAAAGTTACAACAGCACTGAAAAAAGTAACTTACAGTCATTTTTCACAGTTACAATCTTTGCAGTATCCCCATGGTCATGTGATCAGAATTTACTTCATATTTATGACAGTTGCAGTGTCCTGGCATATGTGATCCCCTTTTGAGACTTTCTGACAAGTAAAATCAATGGGAAAGCCAGATTCTCTTTGATAGCCATGTTACTACCCTAAGAATTGCAGTTATTTACTTAACAACTGTGGCAAGAAATATCGAAAAATGGGCAAATGTTTCACCTAAGAGAAATGTTGGGCTCAATTGTCATAATTTGAGGACTACCTGTATGTTGCAAGATAAACCATTGGAAAAAGATTTTGCATAGGTGTAAGTAAAATAATTGCATCTGTCTCTATAACTTGTGGCTGAAACAACAATCTTGTCATTTTTCAAGCACATACCTCATATCAAAAATGATATATAAAACAAATTTTGATAGGTATTCTAGCATCTCTTCTTCCTTCCTGCTGTCTGTTTATTTTCATAATATGAAGGGTTGCAGTGGATTTTTCTTCAGATAGTAGATTTAATTCCATATTGTCACCACCGCTTATGGTCCATGTTTCATTAATTCTACCATATTTTCTAGGGAGTGCCCTAGTCATGCACATAGAATGGACTAAATTTCCTCACAGCAGACAGGAGCCAGGAGACAAAGTATTTGCCCCCAAAAAATATTTGATAGAAAGAAAAGATTGGATGTCCCAAAGGTGCTTTTTCAGTAGGCAACTGGACTTCCTTGTTTTTTCTTTTGAAGACGTTTCACTTCTCATCCAAGAAGCTTTTTCAGCTCTGACAGGATAACAGAGAATGGAACTATCCTGTCAGAGCTGAAGAAACTTTTTGGATGAGAATTAAAACATTTTCAAAAGAAAAAAACAAGAAAGGCCAGTTGCCTCCTGAAAAAGCACCTTTGAGACAACCATGACCTGGATGACTGAGAATCTGTACAGACTAAAAGATTGGATGGTTTATTTTAATGTAAAAAGTGGCCACCTTCTTCCAACTTCTGAAAATGTCCCACTCATTCCTAGTAATATGGCATTTTTCATTAACAGAATGGTCATGTATGAAATAAAGCACCTGTTTTACCATTTTTGCTATAAAGGGAAAATGACAAAACTGTCATATAAATTTCACATTAAAAAAGACAGATCCCTGTTCCTTATTACTGTATTTCAAGTTCATGGTATCTTAATGAACTTGAAAAGATCTTGGAATGGCAGTGACGGGAGTTAGATGTTCCTAACAAAAGTCAATTGGATTGAAGGTATTTAACTACAATCTTTTTAGTAAATTTTTAAGATAAGCATGTAGGGTAATGTTTTTCGATCTTTAACAACTTTAAGATGTGTGAACCAATTCTTGGAGTTCAAACTTCTTAAAGTTGTAACTGTAAGTTTGAAAAACCTTATTGTAGGGAAAAAGAGACCTGACTGGAAATTCATCCCTTAAATAAAGAAAGCCTACTTTTGTCCAGGGTCCATTAATCTCTCTAATAACCAGGATGCCACTACTGAACAGGTCTTATGTCCAGAAATAACATGTCTCACATAATTTATTGTTTCTGACACATAGAAATATTTCTGTATCTAAAGAATTTGAAATGTTTAAAATCTTAAATAAAATAGAGAGCAAAACAGACAGATTTATTCATTCCCTCCCATATCTGGAATTATGTTTAGACCATACAATAAAATTTTGCCATCATTAAAATTGATGAGCACTTAAAGAAGATAAAACCCTTGGAAAACAGACAAGCAAGTTTTGGATTAATTAAAAACACTAGAACTTTAAATATGGCAATTGGGCCATGGAACTTTTAAGATATTACCTAATCATTTTTTAAAGGTCATCTATAACTATCACCACAGCATGAACAGTGAAATTCATACCTTAATAATAATTCATCCACTCTCATGTTTCAATGGAACAGCTATTCCAAATAATACATATTTTTTTGATATTGCTTCCATTTTTACTTGAGCCCCCACCCTCAACAATATCTGGTAATCTGCTGTGAGTCTTCTGGAGGAAGTTGACACAAATTTAATAACAGAATGAAAACATCACCTTGGTTATTCTGCTGATCCAAGCACAGCACACGGACTCAGAAAGCATACATTATGTAAAGTAAATACTTACTCAGGATCTCATTTATTTTGACTCCTTTAAATTTAAGAATTAAAATGAGACAAGTTATGCTTAAATGACAGGTGGCAGGACTAGAAATAATTTGTTTAAAGACATATATATGTACTAAAACCCCTCTTCTCTGGCACTTATAGCTAAAGGTAGTAATTTTATTTCTCGGTTCATGCCAAGCAGTAGATTCTTGGCACACCATTTATTTAAGAGTACTTAATGCTGCAGTCATATGCATGCTACATGGGAGAAAACACCATAAAGTATACTGTGACATATTTCTGGGTAAACATGCATATGATTATATCAAGCTCAGCAAATGTCAAGATCTCTACATTTTCTTTAGATATGTTGTGTGTCTAAAAAAATAGAATAACTGAAAGGCATATCTAAATGGAAACACTTTGGATAGAAAGATAAAGTGGAAAACTGTATTATTAATCAAATGATTGGTTTATATTTTGTTAAAACAGCAATAGCAAATCCCTTCCATATTGTTGCCAAGAAAGTAAGATATAGAAAATTTCCATGACTCAATCTTTACTTGAAAGAGCAGCAAGCAAAATATTGTCACAGACTAAATTTATGTTTAAAAAAGAAATATGTAAGTGAAAGAACGTGATACAGGAAAAGTATTCAGTATCCAGAATTTTATAAACATTTAATGGAAAATAAACAAGTCATTCTTTAATAGAATTTATTTATTTATCAAACTTGCATGCCACCCTTCTTGCCAGAGGCAACTCTAGGCAGCTTACAGGCACTGAATAAAACATCAAAACAATAAAAATCTTAAATTTAAAAATTCAATTAAAATAAAACTAAGCAGGGTAGAGAGGGAAGGAGCAAGGTACACAGAGAGAGGAGGTGGGGTGTCCTTTATTCCATCAGCCTTTGGGACCCCAGGCCTTTCCAAAGGCAAAAAGGTGATAATGGATCTGACCTTGGAAGGGCAAGATGTTTGCTTGCTTGCTTGTTTATCAAATTTATTGGCTTCCCATCTTACTGCAGCATAACTCTGGGCAGTTTAAAACCTTCCAATTACAATGTCCCAGAGGAATATTGAATATTATTCAATTAACTTCAATTTCTATCCTGTATCCACATAAGGCAATGTAGGCATCCTCACTGCAATACAAGTGGATAAACTACACTATGTAACCATAATTTGAGCTTTAATGAAGCAAAATCAAATGTTGGGAGAGATGTTCCAAAAATTCTAATAAGGATTCAAAATAAATCATTTTTTAAAATAGTCTGCTCATGACTTTTTTTTTTGCAGATACTTAAAAAGTTAATTATATCCATCAGGCATGTTAATTCAGGATTTTGTAAAGGTCATGTCATCACAGAATGTCCCATTTTCCTTAAATCAGTTGATCTCATTGTACTCTGGTTTCTACTTTCCTTTTACCCCAGGCATCTATAAGATTAAATGAAATTAGTTATCAGCTTTGAGGGGCCCCGAATTCTAAATCTAAAGGCAACTTTGAATTTTTCAGCATGCTAATTTATAAAACAAGGGATACAACACTGACTCCATTCCAACTGCCACAACACTAAATTCATGGTTATGGAAGAAACAGTTATATCACACAATTTGCTATGTGCAGAGCCTACTGGCATAGAAGAAGGAATTTGATATGTTCAGAGCTGGGATTAATTATTTCATGCAGATTGCTTTTGAAATTAAATATCTTTTTAGACCCTGGTACATTTGCTTGCTAAAGATAAATTTACATAGACAAGTGCAATAAATATTAGTAATTATCTCTGTGACTGCAACATCGTTCTGCAAATATATGGTTTTACCTCAAAGGTATCGACAAACCAAACTGTTCTATAAATTGCATTGAAATAAATCCATTGTGTTCAATAGGATATACTTGCATGAATGAGTATAAGATTACTGCCTACAACATAATGATAACCAGAAATTATGTTTCTTTACCACAAAGTACTCTGAAAGCACTATGCATCAGGGATATCAATCCAAACATACAGATCATGTGCAAACAAGAATTAGACTTTGGGACAAGACGAGCTCTGCCAGATAGAATAAAGATGTATCTACCTGATTTTCCCAGCATGGGTATGCCCTGTTATTTTGAACTAAAACTCCATAATAGTAGCCATGCCACATGAGATTGTTTGGAATTGTTTAAAATATCTGGATATCAGGGAAGACAGAAAGTTCTAGTATACTTTTTCTCATTTGGGCCATCAGAATGTATTCATGCAGTGTATACACTTCACTTTATTGGCCATTGTCTTCTCCACTTGTACAGAACTTCATACATGCTACTTCTTCACCTAGATTTAGATTGAGCTGTCACAGATAATAGCCATTGAAAGATTTATTCCCTTGAATGTATTTGGTAGTACTTTGAAATCATCCAAATTTCTCAACCAGTTACCCTATAAATTAATGTGAATAGATAGGTCCTTTGTCTCTCAAGAATTGCAAATCAAATTTAACTGGATAATTATAATTCTATTGGCAAGCAAGATGGATTAGGGCAATTCAATTTAATTTCCAGATATTGTGCATTTTTTTGAAAATTTTTATTAGATCTTCTATTAGAAACTTTTTTTAAAAAAATAAAAGCTAAATAAATGCTGAGTTTCCTCCCCCCCCCCCAAAAAAAAAATTAGCTCTCTTGCTAGTGCTATAACTTTCTTTTAAACATACTTCCATTTTTGGGATATGTGGAAACTGAAGAGGAGGAGGATATAAATAGAAGTGGTTTAATGCATAAAATATTCTCAAATTCAGACCTGTATTTCCATTCACAATTCACTGATAAAATATTATACAAAAATGATTATAATGTGACAAGCCATTAATAAGACTCCTTCATTTTATTATTCAAAATCATGTTCATTTCCAATATTACCTTTCAGGTAATGTGAATTTTCAGTCTCAGTACATTACTCACACTTTAGCTATATGTGGCCTTCAATAGCCTTTATGATATCGGAAGTTTACTAACTGTTAGATTCCCTGTCATTTTTAGTGAGGAAGAAAGAGAAGCAGGTGTTTAACACCAGCTAGATGACAGAATTAGATGATTAATTAGTTTAGCTAGATAATCTTGAAAAGGAAAGGAGGGTAGGATTGTTGAGTAACTGATGAGAGACAACAGGAAAACTCAGGACTCAAGGCTAGATTAGGAAACATAAAATATATCAATAGAAGGCAATGGAATCTGCTTCCATTTTAATCTCTTTCATTCATTCTGTTCTCTTCCATTCTTTCCATTTGTTTAAAAAAAACTATTAAAATGTTGCCTCCCTCTAAAGTCATAATAAAAAAAAAATGTGGGGGGAAAATCTCAATTTGGTTTTGGTTCACCACAGTAGTGGTATTCTATTGGTTCGGCCCGGTTCAACTGAACCAGTAGTAAAAAATGCTGCCGTTCGGCCAAACCAGTTTTGTTTTTCTCCCATCCAATGATCAGCTGTTCCGATGATCAGCTGTGCTAGGATCCCCCTCACTGTCTTACTGCTTTGCCCAGGAGGCTTCCCTAAGGCCCAGGAGGCATAAAGGGGTATGCGGAGGGGGGTGTTCCGTGCTCCCCCCGTGCTCTGTTTTTTTGCCTCCTGGGCCTCAGGGAAGCCTCTTGGGAGTAAAAACGGTCTCCCAGGAGGCTTCCCTGAGGCTCAGGAGGCAAAAAAAAGGAGTGCAAGGGGGTTGCTGCAAAAAAAGAAAAAGCCACGCTCACCCAGTCACATGACCACGCCCACCTAGCCACGCCCACAGAACTAGTAGTAAAAATATTTGCATCCCACCCCTGCTTCACCAACTGATATTTAGATATGTTAGTTCATTTCATATTTTTTCTTTCCAACTCAATGAAATGTTGCAAATTATACAAAAAGTCTTGGGTCTCATTCTGTCCATCTGCCTGTGGGGAAGATAATTTTCAGAAAGCATCTAAATTTAGAATGATGAGCTGGAAAAAAATCCCCAAAACAATTGGGGTAGTCTCTCTCTTGCCTCCCTTCTGGTCATATGACTCAGAGTAGAATTTAGGCAGCCTGGACTGCTTCCTGGTGTACACATACACACTTATAGAATATAAAAAGAAAGCCTAAATATGCACATACCACATTAGTTTGTTAGCAGAAGAAAATAAAAAATGCCTTCTACTACTAAAGATGCTAGTAAAGAAATTGGGAAGAATTCATTGGCAGAGGGTTAGACTAGAACTCCATGGTCCCTTCCAACTCTGATTTTCTCTATTCTATATTGTACAAATATTGCACAGTATCATAGCAGTGATAACAAAAGTGTGCATATTGTTGGCATTAGGCTTCTGGTTTTTCTAATGTTGTTAGTACATTTTTTTTGTGATGGACTTTGTGTTTTCATGCTGTGCATCATAACTTCTGTGGGGAAGAATATTGTAAGCCAAAATTTCAGGATGTTCCAAATCTTTTGTAGCTTCCTTTGCTTATTTTGGTATACAGCCTTAATCTGTCGTAAAGTACAGGGTTAGTGTTATTTAGTGGGAAAATATTGGCTGCCAGCCAAAAAGAAGAAGCGAAGCTCCCCACCTGGCATTTCAGTCAATAAGAACAGGCAGACCTCAGTACTCAATTCAATGGTCATTGAATTCTTGCAATCTTTCCAATAGAAAGACAATTCCAATAGAAAGACAATTACAAATGACCCTCAAAAAACTTAAAACCTAACAGCATTCCTTCATCTCTGTTATCTCAACTAATGCCTTGCAATTTTACCAGAATCATGAAGGATTTGTAGCAGCAGAAATGAATCATTTATTTTTTAAGTATTCATTTTATACAAGTATTACATAAAAACGGCAGACTTCCTTATTATCATTGAAATGAACATCACCAGGAAAAATTCATGAGACTCACACATGCAGGGTTAGTAGAGAGAATAAAACAAATCTGATTGAAAATAAAAAAAAAATACGTTGCAAACATCTCAAGTGGAATATCAAATCTCTGCACTGTTGCACATTATGGAATAGACAATTTCAAATTTTTCCCAAAATGGTTTTTGAAAACTAAAATTCAAGGAAGGAAGGAAAGGAGGGAGGGAGGGAAGGAAAGAGGAAAGAAAGAAAAAGAAAGACTGAGTTAGATAGAATGTTTAGCTCAAATACTATTTTTTTTCTATTTGCATTTTATTAAAGCAAAATTCAGCCTAACTAAAAATTGCAAAAGCAGATTTTAATACAGTGCGATGCTGTATTCAGAAGGAATGCTAGGTGTTAATAAGCAGTTATAAAAGTTTAGCAATGCATAGACTATAAGGTTAGATGGGCTTCTGTTGGCTAAATTCTCCAGCATATGTGTTTGTTGTATATTATAGACCTCTACTGTATCTAATTTGATTGCTATGTGTTCTGTATGGAACTTGGTAGGCTCCAAGTTCCCTATTCTGATTGGCTGAAAAGGCCATTCGTGGATTGGCTAT
>BHFT01068377.1:0-19663 GCA_004320025.1 Laticauda laticaudata
TGTTCTGTATCTTTTGCCTTGCGAGTTTAAATAAAATAGTTGTTGTTTGGAACCCGGTCTCACACGCTTCTTTCCAGACGGAACAAAGGGGTTCTCTGCCTGGTTACTGGGTGGGTGTGGCCATGGTGGGCATGGCCTAGTTGGCCTCCTGTACCATGGCAGGGGGGCGTTTTTGCCCTCCCCGGGCTCTGGAGGCTCTCTGGAAACCAGAAATGGGCCCATTTCCAGCCTTCCCGAACTTCTGGGAGGCCCATTTTTTGCCCTTCCCAAGCCTTCGTGCACACCCTGTACTTACCTGCATCCAAAACGGGCCACATGGGGACTCCTGGGTAGGGCAGGGATGGGTGGGTGAGGTGGGGCCGGCCAGGAGTGGGATTTGGGGATTGTCCAAGCTGCACAGAATCTTAGCTAGGGGCTCTCCCAAACCCTTGCGAATCCCCAGCAGCCCACCCCTGATAATACAAAAAATAATCCAGTGCTACTCTGGATTAAGGTTGTTACTAGTCAGTTAAGCAGAATTAGACTTAGATGGTGCATTGCAATTCGATATGGGAAGATGCTACTGCTACTGAATTTTAAGTAGTTGTCAAGCTGTTCAGTTTTTGAAGTCCGTGGCTGCTGTCATCTCAAGGAATCATACCACAGGTTAAGGACTAAGTTTTGTTGCAAACAGATTAAGACGACTGATCGACTCTGATAGCAAAGAAATTGAACAACATCTGCCCAGTTTCCTCTGTGCAGTCTAATTCTACTTTTCTCTTCTTTTCCCAGCTGCCTCTTGGAGGCAGTAGAATCTCAGCATGTTTTGCATTCCTTCTACAGCAGAAGAAAAATAACCTCCCTCCTCAGCATCCTGATAATAACAGAATACCTACCAGAGGGCTACCTTATGCTGACAAGCAATGCATTTTTTTTTTGCCAATATGTTTGCCTCCTTCGCCTCAACGAAAGATCTCCCTTGTCCCATGTGATGTCACGGAAAGACATCAATAATCAAAAAGGGAGAAAAGCATTTTTAATTCCAGATCTCTTCAGATTTGCAAGAAGAACAGCCACAGATCTCTTTGGCTTAATATATTACAGCAAAGCAAACATAGATGGCAAGCTTTTTAATCGTGACTCACTCCCCAGCCAAAATTATTTTTGGGATTACACAAATTAAAAAACCAAAGCCTCTCTTCACTGCAAATGCCCAGGACAAATAAAGTACCTGTATCTTAACGAACATAATTTTAAATGTAAAGTTAAATAAAGCAAATGCTCCATGATATTAATTTTTTATAAGCTGTACTAAGGTTAGAGATGGGTTTAGATGCTTGTGTTGGATTATATGAGAGAAAATAAGCTGATGTTTAATTCAGACAAGAGCAAGAAATTCTGGTCATTCACAAAAAAGATGAAGAAGTAGAGTTTCAGCTGTTAGTGTACAAGATCACATTCCTCTTCCCTGTAGTAACTAAGGGTTGCAATTATTTGCATTTCTGCATTCTGCCATGAATCAGGATGCCTAGTTTTCAACTAGGGGCAGGAATGCTAATGTTCTTGCCTGCAGGTAGCAGCACCCCAACTAGTCTATTGCAATTTACTTTACATAGGACTTGCAATTGACAATTGTTGGGGAAGTTCATGGCTTGGGAACAGGTTACCCGAGGAACTGTTTTTCACCCAGTTGTTTCAAACTCTGATTTCAAATTTTGTTTAGAATTGCTCTAATGAGTTCCATCAGCCTAGGAATGTCAGCTGGTAGGGACTAGGAGATTCCCCAAGTCTGATGTAGCCGGTGATCTCTGGAATATTCTGCATTCATAGATTATGATGATCCAACTCTGGCTATGTGGATATACATAATGTATATTATTTTTACTTGTGACTATTTATGATTACTCATTGCCTAGAGTCTTTTGTCTGAAATGGGTGTCTTTGAAAATCAAGTAGACAGACAGATAGACAGATAGAGACAGACAGACAGATTTAGAATAGAATAGAGCTGAAAGAGACCTTGGAGGTCCTAGTCCAGTCCCCTGCTCAAGCAGGAGACCCTATACCATTTCATATAAGCGATTGTTTTGTCTCTTTTTAAAAACATTCCAGTGATGGAGCACCTGCAATTTCTGAAGGCAAGCTATTCCACTGGTCAGTTGTCCTCACTGTTAGGAAGTTTCTCCTTAATTCCAGGTTGTTTCTCTCTTTTATTAGTTTCCAACCATTGTTTCTTGTCCTGCCATCTGTTGATTTGGACCATAGATAGACGGAGATAGATAGAAAGATAGAAAGACAGAAAGACAGAAAGACAGAAAGACAGAAAGACACTTTCTATCTTTCTATCTTTCTATCTTTCTATCTTTCTATCTTTCTATCTTTCTATCATGATGGATAGATAGTTACATAGCAATAGCACTTAGACTTATATACTACTTCATAGTGCTTTACAGCCCTTAGAGAGTCAGCATATTGCCCCCTACAATCTGGGTACTCACCTCAGAAAGGGTGGAAGGTTGAGTCAACTTTGAACTGAACTCCTGGCAATGAATAATGAGTAAACCTGCATTCTAACCACTGTGCCACCACTAGTTCAAAAAATAGCAATAGCAATAAGATTTATATACCACTTCACAGTGCTATATAGCCAGGGGTGGGATACGTCAGGGTTAACTACCGGTTCAGTGATTTACAAGGTTCGGTGATTTATGATGTGCTTCCCTGCACACTGCAAGCACACGCCTGTAAATTGTCATCAGCATGCTGCATGTAGAGAAGCAGCCTTTGAAACAGCCCTCTTTTCCTGCTTTTTTAACTGCAGCTGTGCCTTGCATGGCAGCTGAAGTTGAAAAATCAGGAAATAAAGATCAGGTAAGAGCCCAGGTGAGCGGGGGGCAAAAATATCAGCAGACGTAGAACTGGTTCTAAGTCTGCTGCTCTTCAGATTAACCGGTTCTGCAGAGGTGGACAGAACCGGTAGAAATCCAGCCCTGTTTATAGCCCTCTCTAAGTGGTTTATAGAGTCAGCATATTGTCCACAATGGTCTGGGTCCTCATTTTACCAACCTCAGAAGGATGGAAGGCTGAATCAACCTTGAGCCTGGTGAGATTCCAACTGCCAAATTGCAGACAGCCGGCAGTCATCAGAAGTGGCCTGCAGTCTGCATTCTAACCACACCACCACCATGGTTCTTGAAAAGAGTGTCATATGACTTATAGGCATCAACGGCAAACATCACATTGTTAGGTTCATCATCACATCATCAGAATGGTGCCAGGAGTTCAGTTATGAATGGCTCAAGGATGACTCAGCTTGCCATCCTTCTGAGGCAAGTAAAATGAGGACCCAGGTTATTGGGGGCAATATTCTGGCTCTGTTAACTGCGTAAAGGGGGCTGTAAAGCACTGTGAAGTGGTATATAAGTCTAAGTGCTAGTGCTAAGAGCAAATGAGATTTGTACAAGCAGACTTACCCACCTCCTCTACAGTTACCCAGGAAGACTGTTGACCCGGATGACTGGTTCCAGGTCTGTTTTTATATTTAATACATAAATAAAGTCCTGACATTATTTATAAAGTCTTTAAGGGCACAGGACCAGGGTATTGGGAAAATATTACATCTTCTCTTATGAGATTGCCCAAGCTTTAAGACCTTTAGAAGATCTCTTTATCATTGGGCAACATTCAGAGCCTCAAAATGTAATTCAAGGTTAATACTGTTAAATTTAGGATGTCGGGTAAATTCACCTGCTGTGTCTTTACCTGATCTGGTAGAGAATACAATTTCTGCTTCACCAGCTATAGAGGCAAGTCTAGGGATGATGTAAGACTCTTAGACTCTGTAGCTCTTGTTTTAATAGAGGTCAGGTTAGCTTGCTCTTTCTTGGTTATTTTCTGCCAGCAAACAAAACACTTTTATTCAGATAAAGATTTACTGTATAATCTATTGGCTGGATGAGTGTTATTTATTTTATTGATGTCTTGTGGTTTAATTGTGTTTTCAATTGGCATTGACAAGTGGTTTTTAGACAGCTTCTTCATTGGTGAAAAGAGGTTACAAATTAAGCAAAAGATAGATACAACTAGCTACATAGGTAGTAGTTTTTTAAAAAAAAACATAAAAATTGCCTAGTTGCTCAGGTCAAAGATATGTTTGCAAACAAGATGGTTTCTCAGACAATTCCAGCTGATTTTCTTTCCTGGTGCTGAACATAAAAATGTTCAGGCTCTCTTGCTCTTAACATATTATGCTTTAAGCAAGCCAGAAAAAAAAATATCCAGATATTCATGGGATTCTGCCTAGGGACTTCATTGAAGGAAGTGAGATTCAGGTCTTCTCCTCATATCTCCCTTCAAGGCAATATCAATCGGTACTCTTTTTTTTAAATGCCACAATCACATTCCGTTGCTTTCATTCTCATCCTCAGTTTAAAGCTGCCATTAATAATTCCAAGTTTAAAGACATATTTTCTCTCTTTACCCAATGCAGTTTTTGCTGGGAATACAATGTAATACACTTGCTAACATGGCCAGGAATGTTAGGTTTGTCATGCTGTCCACTGGATCAGTTCCTTCATGGTGCAGAGATCTGGAGAGCCCTCCTGATGTCTTTTGTTTTAATAAAAAGATTCAAACTGGGATAGCTACACAAAGTAGTCTTCTGAGAAGAGTTGTGGGGGCATGGGGAAGGGATCCACATAACTACATACCTACATAAATAGATTTATTGAGTCCTTGGTGCTTTCTGAGCTTAGTTATATGCTTGCAGATGTTCCCAGAAGCCAATATCCAGATAAGCAGCAATTAACACCAGACAACTATCAAGCAGAAAACAATACTCTGATCAAGGAGCTACCAAGGAGAAGACTACACCGGCACTGATAGGGCAAGCTACTGTATATTATCAGGGAGCAACTCCCATATTCACTAGCACCACTGTGATGACCCAGAGTGTAACACAAACATAACAAAATCCAAAACATAAATAAATGTCCTTTAAGGCCTCCAACTTGGCCCCACTGTTCAATAATACTAAGTTGGAGATAAAATGTACTCAAAAATAGTCTTCAAAAGAAAGCAGTCCGAATTTAATGAGCAGATAGAGGTGAAATTAAAAAAACCAAACAAATTACAATGATGAAATTTCCACAACGGAACAGGAGAAGTATTTACCAAATTCAAGGAGATAACAAGGCACAGTCTGTTGGAAGGACACCAACCAAGATAACTTCAGACCAAAATAAAACACACTTTGCTTCTGGCAACCTGTGTTGTAATTGTCTCTCTTATATATTAGTCTCCCCAGCTGCAACCAATGAGGAAGATCATAGCCACTTCCTCTCTTGTAAGCCAAGCTGTTTCCTTCTCTGTTCCTCCCTGTGTGTCCTAGGGTGAAGAGAGGATGGGCCTGGTTCTTCCTCTGACTGCCCAGCTGGTCTCTGCCCTCCCCCAGCCTCCTCCACAACCTCTGGAGCCATACCTCCACTCCCTGTTGGCTGTTCCTCCTCTCCCTCAGAGTCCGACTCTACCAAGCGCATGACAACCACCAACTTGGGTAATGAAATTTCTGCAAGAAAACAACCCAGTTCAGAGAGCACCAAGAACTCTACAGTCCAATCCTGAGATATAGATATTCTCTTCTATTGGATCCCTTAGATTTTCTGTGGATATGTTGTGGCCTGTCGGCCAACGGCCCCTCCAGCAGCTGGATCAGAGGAGGAGATGTGGGAGTCGGGGTCAGAATCAGGGCAACCTGGGAGCTCTGAAGGGGAAGAGGGAATGGAGCTGGCAGGGGGGTGGGCAGAGCCTGGGCCATCTGTCAGCTCTCAGATTGAGACTCAACAATCCTCAGGTCTGAAGGTGGTTGATGAAGAAGAGGAGGAACAGCTGGGTCCAGCCTGATGTGCATCTGTGCAGAAGGCAGAGAAGGGGAGAGCAGTGGAAAGCCATAGGCTGATCCTGAAGAAGGAAGAGCCACTGCTGCTAATGAGGCCCCATCCTAGTTCTGGGGATAAAAGGGGGGTGAAGATGAATATGTGTGGCAGATAACTATTCATCTTCCAGACGGATGAACTTGTTAGCCTGCGAGAGAAACTTTTTGCAGTGGCTGCTAGCCTTCCTAATAAAGGAATCTTGTGAATTCATATCAGAGGGTTTGTCGTGTTTGGGGAGCTGGGTCAGAACAGGGCATGCATTTTTTGACAACTGGAAGCTCCTGTTCATGGCCTTTTTTTTTGACTTGAGCTGCAGAAAATCCAAATTACACAATGAAACATAGATTTGATGCTGCTTTGAAAGTACATTAGTCTTGTATTTAAAAAAGAAAAAAGAGATGTATCATTTTTACAAGACACTTATCCTGTGCTGTGCAAAAGGTTGGCTTAATCCAGCCCATTACATCTCCCAGCCTTGGGAAATGGAAGAAGACTAAGAGGAAAAGCCTTTCCGTTTTGAAAATGCGGAAATACCAGGAAAATTCACGAAGGGGAGCATCTTGAACCTGGCTGTATACAAAGAATCAGCTGCTGGAGAATGGGAATTTAGTAGTTAAAAGGTTTTGTCTGGCAGCAAGACAGCAAGGGGAAAACTCAGATATATTCTAGTGTTGGAGATAAGGAGCGGAAGAAGGATCTGTAATAAGTTACAAATAGAAAGTGAGAGAAAGAGAAAAGTAATTAGATTAAGAGTTGATTTCCTCTACTATTCTATATAGACATTGAAAAACAGAGTAATTTTGAAAATAATACTTCTACTTTTACATTTTACTAGATCGCATTGAATCATTATTATAGGCATCATTTTGTCTAGAATAAAATCACACATTTGTTTATCAGGGCAACATGAAGGCTCAGCAGTTAAGATGTTGGACTTGAGGGTTGGAAAGCCAACAGCCAGGGTTCGAGATCTGAGCGCCACAGGGTGGGATGAGCTCCCGTCCTCACCCCAGCTCCTGTCCACCTAGCAATTTGAAAGTATTCAAATACAAGAAGACAAGTGCCATTTTAGTGTGGAGGAGACAGCATTCCATGATGTCACATGAATGCGGAAATGTCTTTGGCCAGCTCTGGCTCATGGCCTCAAAAAAGTGCTCCTCCCTAGAGTCGGCAATGACTAGCAAAGTAAAATCCACAGTGACTCCTTTACTTCCTTTGTTTATCTACTGTGTGTATGTAAACAGATCTGGATCAGTTCTTATCCTGACCAATCATCCCACAGCGGGATTAGTTTGTAGTTTCCCCACCAGCAGATTACTCTTGATGGGGGAGGAACCGTCATGACTTCTAACTAAAATTCCAATCTCAACTGTGGTCATAAGTCGAGAACTACCTATAGTAACAGAAAATTATGGAAGATTCCTATCCACCTTTCACATCCCCTTAATTACTTATACAAAACTGATAGGATTCATACCTTGCTAGCTAATGGTTTGCTCTGCATGTTGTGTGAATGTAACTAAACACAGTTTATTCAGTTAATAATGTTTGGTTACACTGAACCAACATGCAGAGTCATAAATATGCTGAAGCACAGCTATAAAGCACAACACTTGAGTTTATACCGTGGGGGATAAACTCAACAACAACAACAACAAACTAACAAATGAAAAACAAAAGCAAAAAGCACCCAGGGTGAAACATGTTTTTGTGGCTGGGTATCACCTGCATCATTTTGATGTACAAAAAAAGCTTCAGCAGAAGCGACAGTGATGCAAATTGTGGGGGACTATATCATAGAAGTGGTTAAGTTAACCCTATTGCTTTTGAGTTCTTTTCCTAGTTTTCAAAATTATATTAAGCATGTATGAGGAATCAGTCGAGAACCCAGGAGACAGTGAGTTCTAGTCCTGCCTTAGGCACGAAGCCAACTGGGTGACCTTGAGCCAGGGACTCTTTCTTAGCCCCGGGAAGGAGATAATGGGTCTTTCTTGGGAAGAAAGCCATGGAAACTTGTCCAGGCAGTTTTGTAGACTCAGGCATATTGAATGTGGAAAAAGGCCACCATGGTTTGTGTGCCTTTACCATTGCAAAATAGCAGTTAATGATGCTACCAATTTTTAGCAACTGAGGTCAAAGACAAAAAAAAAAAAAAAAAGGTTTCTTAGGTTTTATTCACCTGAATCAGAAAGGAAAGATGTCATAAAATAGATAAACATATTGTTTGAACAAGGCCTTTATTTTGTTGTGCATTTTGCCACAGGAAAATATTATTAAAATCAACCTAGCTCTCAGAAAGCTGTTGAGTGATCTCTTCCCAAGAAGAAGTTTTAACATTTTAAAACATTTTGACTAAGAAAGAGACTTGTACCAATCTCCGTAACAAAGGTAAACTGTAAGTATCCTAGAAGAACAACCACAAAATGATTGAATAAAAAAACTTTTTTCAAAAAAAGGTTGGAAAATCAATAGATCTGGTGTTTAAAATTTAGTATATTGTTCCTGCAACTTAAGCTAGTGACACAAGATAAGAATAGCTTTGATGTATGTAACATATATGTGAAAACAGATAAAAATAGTGTGTTAGATTTCCAAGTACCTCTACCCTCCCCACTATTCATGAAAAAGTCTCAACATTTTGATAATATGTGATTTTTATTGTAAAAGCTTGATTTATTACCTAGCTTTAAAAATATTGTATTGCATAAATTAGACTTCTCTGCTCCTTCTTCTTTTATATTCCTGATTATGCTAGTCTCTATGATGAAAACAAATACAAGTCTTCTCATGAAAATATTTCTAACATACTAGCAATTGCAATAGCACTTAGACTTATATACTACTTTACGGTGCTTTATAGCTCTCTCTAAGCGGATTGCAGAGTCAGCATATTGCCTCCAACAATCTGGGTCCTCATTTTACCAACTTTGGAAGGATGGAAGGCTGAGTCAACCTTGAGCCTAGTGGGATTTGAATTGCCAGCAGTTAGTCAGAAGAAGTAGCCTGAAATACTGTACTCTAACCATTGTACCACCGTGGCTCATAATAATATAGTTCAAGGCTTAGCAAAGCTATAGGGAGAGGTTTGATCCATTTCAGTTTTTACAGAGTCCTAGAGAGTATTAAGTATTGGAGCTAAGCAATTAGCTATATCTTTTTGAAGATGGCCATCCTGCACACCTGCCCTGCTGGAGTGATATGCCTTGTCCAGTTTGGACATTGTCCACATGTTGGACAATGAAATCCTCAGGCAACCTAGATATTTCTGGGAATTCTGGGAGCTGATATTCCTAGGATGTCTTGGTGAAGAGTCTATAGTCAGGATAAATGATCATCTGTACTTGAGCTATCTCAGAGTAGCTGCCAGGGCTTGGTAGTTGATTCCCTACATTGGGTCCAAGGTTGATGGGTGGATCTGAAGGATGCATCCTCTAGTTTTTATTTTATTTACCTAGAGAGGTTTCTGTTATAGTTATCACTGCTGTCTATATTCCACCTAATGCAAATGTTAGCATGGTGTTCTCTAAGTTACATGACGCCATTGAGAGGCAGCAGTAAACTTATCCTGAGGGCACTTTTGTCAGGATGAGTTATTGAGGTGTATTTTGTGGATTTTTTGGGTGAGGGGCTGCACCAAGGGAGGCTCATTCAATTTCATTGCACACATGTTGTGCATTGACAATAAAGGTTTGATTTGATTTGTGCTCTCTGAAGGTCCTTAGAGGAGATGGCTTGAACTGAAGACAAAATTATGAACCTGTTAATCTGGTAAATGTAGAAAGTCACTTGGCCATTGGAACATCTGAGCAGGTCCATTGTGTTGCTTTGATTTAAAGAAGCCTTGAGTATTTAATATTACATGTTTTGACGGCAGCAAGGATTGTATTTGCACAATACTAAAAAAATGAGGAAACAGAAGATATAATCAAAAAAATATTAGACTGTGCAGAAATGGATAGATTAACACCAAAGATAAAAGAAAAAGAAGACACAGAACATTTTCAAACTTGGGATTTTTTTATCAATGGTTGGATAATAGAGGAAGAAATTAGGAACTGGAAAAGCATTATTTATTGATGTAAATAAACTGACTCAGGCAGTATACTGTTCACCAAGCATTTATTGTATGTAAAGAGAAAATATTTCAATAAACTGGAAAAGAAAAAAAAAAGAAGAAGCCTTGAGCACTATCCCCTAGATATTTATCTATTAATTCAATTTCAAGACCACCTGACTCAATGGCCACATTGGGCAGGTTACAGATAAAAAACAAAACAAAAAAACAAAAACAAAATACATCTAGAAGAAAAAAGAAGGCAACTAAATGGAACCAAAGCCCAACAAGCCCAACAATAACCAATTAGCTTTATTCTAGCCCAGAATCCCAACTAATATACAGTATTAGCAAGAATAAATTCCAAGGCTGCATCTTTTTCCCTTTTGAAAAATACATAAAATACATATGCAATATGAAATGTAACTGAAATCTAATCAAAACACAAGAATAACTGAAAGCTAACATTTTGCCCTTGTGTGAAGGTAGGGATACCTCTCTAAAGCAGGCAAATGTTTATCTTCTAGTTGTCATAACTTTGATTTTCTTAGCTGGAGAAGCAGTAATATTCCAATGAGAGTGAGGTATTTGTTTCTTTCTAAGGGAAAAAATTTCTCCCCCCCCCAATCAATGGCAATGTTTACCACAATCATTATGAAACAAATTATGTCAGAAAACTCATTGATTAATAAAGCAAATGATCTTCTGTGCATCTACCTTAAAAACAACAACAGGCAAATATTATGATTGACTGTTTTTTTTAAACCAACCATTCAGAACCTAGGAAAGAAAATGCTATTAAAGTAATGGTGAATCTGGCTTCATATTATACTCTTTAAATTGAAGAACCAGAGCAGTATTTTAGAAACTTTTAGCAAGGAGGAAAGAGGTTAACACTTGGGCTTGTATTCTTGTTGGCTGCTTTTTATCTAGAGAGATACCTATTCAAGCATGGAATTGAATATAGACATTCACTGTCAGCCCTGCTCTTTAACTTATGCAAAGTGATTCTTGCTACAATGGCCAGAAATTTTGCATTCATCCTTTGCCTGTAGAATGAGGAGTTTAAATGATTTCCAATGGTGCAGAATTTCTACACAGCTAAAAATAATGCTGACATTTTTAAACTTAAGTAAGAATCTCCTCACCAAAGAAAGATTTCAGAGCTATGCTCAGGGATGATGGAGAGAGGTGGGGGAAGCTGCATTTCCCCTCAGTATTTGGCAGGAGAAGCTGTTTCCAGGTATTATGCTGTTGGCAAGAAAGATAGAAAGTCTGTGTGTGGGGGGAAGGGAGGGTAGGATGAGAATATAAACTTAATGTAAACCACTCCAAACTTGATTGCAGGAAGTGCGATTTCAACAACAGAGTGGCCAATGTCTGGAACTTACTACCTGATTCTGTTGTCACATTTTATTTATTTTTATTTATTTATTTTTGTCAAGCAAATATTAGATAACAGGTATAAATATAAACATGGTTATGAATACATGAAATGGATACAAATAAGAAAAAAAAAAGAAACAATAGGACAGGGACGGTAGACACATTGGTGCGCTTATGCACGGCCCCTACAGACCTCTTAGGAAAGAGGTGAGGTCAATCGTAGATAGTCTAAGGTTAAAGTTTTTGGGGTTTGGGGAAGAAACCACAGAGTCAGGGAGAGTATTCCAGACATTAACTTTAAGGACTCTGTTCGGTGAAGTGTCGTATTTCCGGCAATCAGGAGTTTGGTGGCGGATTACCTTGAGTTGTGTATTTTGTGTGCTCTTGGGGTATGGTTGAAGCTGAAGATTCATTGTCAGGTAGGAGCATTGCATAGATGCTCAAACTCTCCAGGCTCTTTACCCTTAAACTAACCTCTACTGACTGCACCCATTCTAAGAGATCTGGTAAGGGGCGTGGCATAAGGGTGCACAATCGTGCATACTGTCCTGTCCTATTGTGCGCCGCATTTATTATAGTTCCTATTTCATTTATTTAACACTTATGTTTATCTTGTATTTCTTTATATGTCTAAGAAGTTTGAAAAAATAAGATAAATTGAATGAATGAATGAAGAATAATAAATAGCATAATTATAAGGAGGTAATATTATAAAACATAGAGAATATTAAAATTCTATTATTATTATGTTATATAATAATAATATAATGTAATGTACTAATAATAAATAATAATTAAATAAAGAGGAAGTAGTGGTGGAGCTTGTTAAAGAGAGATCTAATCGTGGAAGTCAATGAGAATTTTCTGACACTGATAACAAGTTAGCTCAAAGGAATAGCTTTGCCTCCCAGAGTGGTGGGTGCTCCATTATTGGTATTCAAAAACGGAACTGGAGAAGGATCATTGGATTGGGATGGGCATACACGACTCCTGCCTTGAGGCAAGGAGTGTTGGACTTAAACAGATTCCTCCGGATCCTTCTGCCGCTAAGCATTCTATGTTTTTGAGGATACCGTAATATGAATATGCATCAGAAAGTAAGAAGTCTCACATTTTTATTGTGGGGGCTTTTTTTCTTTTGTGTAAAGAGCTCTATAAGATTCAACTGCCTAGCCCAGCATATAATTTTCAGCAACCACCAGTTAGTATCCACAATATACAAAGAAGATTGCACAAATGCCACGGTTCTCCTATTTGTCTAGGCCATCTCCCAGAATAACAGAGCTGGAAGGGAACTTGGAGGTCTTCTAGGAAACCCTATACCATTTCAGATGAATAGTCGTCCAATCTCTTCCTGAAAACCTCCAGTGTTGAAGCATCCACAACTTCTGGAGAATGCACTTAGTCATTCTCCTTGCCACTATGAAGAGCTGCTGACTGACTCATCATCACGCAAAAAAGGAAAACAAAGCAAACATGATTATGCAAATGCAAACAAAACAAAATTAAAATGAGGTATTTGTAGAAGAACAAACAAATGTTTTCAATCCTCTTCTTTCTCTGAGCCTGAGGAGGGTATAAAGAAATATATATAATTGTGGGATTTGAACATAGATACTTTAGAACATAGATACATATCCTCCCTCCCTCCTTCCCTCTCTCTCTCTCTGTGAAAAAAGTCAAGATGGTGGCAACCATGCATTCAGAGTCCAGGCCTATTATACTTGTGTCAAATGCATGAGATCAACTAAAAATGGCTGGGGCTTAGACCACACAGTCACAACTGCCATTTTGATGTTTTGGAACCCTCCTGTCATGCCCCTGGTGGAGACTGACTCTGAGCAGTCAGAGGAGGAAACAGGCCCATCTCCTATCCATCCTAGGGCACACAGGGAGGAGAGGATCAGGGTAAAATGTGGTCTACTTGGGAGGAGAGGATCAGGGTAAAATGTGATCTACTCAGGAAGAGAGGGCCAATGATCCTCTTCATGGGTTGCAAGTGTGAGATCTGCATAAGAGTTTGGACCTGCATGCTAACAGACACTGAAGACAATTTCGTGTTTTATTCCTAAAGAAGGTTTATCTTGGTTGGTGTTCTTCCAACAGACTCTACTTGGTTATCTTCTTGAAGTTGGCAATTATCTGTCCTGGTCTGTCATGGAACTTTACTCAGTGCAGTTTGTTTTTGTTTTTTGCTTCATTATCAGCTCTTTGAATTTGAACTGTGTTTCCTTCCTTTGAAATTTTATTTTGAAAATAGTTTTCTCCTCCATTGTGAACAATTAAATGGTTGAAGGCATTAAAGGACTTTTATTTACGTTGTGGTTTTTGTTATATTTCTGATATACTCTGGGTCATCACACCTCCCCCATCCCTGCAGACATGGGTACCTTCCCATTCCTGTTTAGAAGATATGCACAAATCACTGGGATTCAGCTTAATATTTTATATTGTGTAAGAAATATCTATGAATGGTGGAACTAGTGGTGTTATTCTACTGGTTTGGCCCGGTTCAGCCAAACCGGTAGCTCTGAAGATCATCTGGGAGAGAACCAATGGTTCACTCTGATGATCAGCTGCTGGGCCTGCCCTCCTGCCCTAGCTCTATACTGATCTTTATTTCCTGCACTCTATACTGATCTTTATTTCCTGCTTTTGAAGTTCAGCTGCTTTGTGAGGCACAGCCGATTACCATGTGCCAGCTGTTAATACACAGGAAGAGTGCAGGATTGCAGGAGAAGGTAAGTAGGAAGCCCTCTGCACATGTGTGAATCATGTGTTTGGTGTGTGCATGCACAAAGTGCGCATGCCCACGCAAAATGCACATGCCCGTGCAAAGCGTGCCCACCAAGCCATGCCCTCCAAACCAGTGGTAAAACAATTTGAATCCCACCACTGGGTGGAACTCATCAGACTAAAATTAACACACAATTAACACAATTTAGACCTCTTATTTTTTCACTAGGAAATGGAAACAGCTTGGAAACTGTGTGCCCTGAATTGTAAGTAATTCTATTGAAAACAGCTTTCTACTGGCTTACTTATATGGTGTCACAAATCTTAATAGTACTCTCTTCAAAAATTGTGGCTGCAGTATACAGTATGTCTAATTATAAAGTGAATTATTTTCCATAATTAAGGGGTGTCTCTCGAGCTGCTCTGAAATTTTCACCAAACGTATCAATAAACATCAGGATCTGGGTTGCAGGAGAAAGGAAGGCATTATTGACAAGTCAGAGATGGGAGCATTTTCAACTATCAAATCATGCTGACCTGCTGACAGAGAGAAGCTGATTCCTTTTAATTTTTTTCATTCTTTTGTTTCCATTCTTTTAAATACTGATCTTTAGAACTGTTATGCAAAATGGGATTAGTCAGTCCAGGAGCCAAATGTCCATACAACCCACTGGCTTTCTTTTACCTTTCCTGATGACAAAGTGGATCCTTATCCCTTATACAAGTGGAAACCCCATCCTACCCCCCAAATATAATTTGTTCCTCAGAGTCAAATGCTAATAAAGCAGTGGCCTTGAATTCAGCAAGTAACATGAAATGTCCACGAGAAGTACAATATTTTATTTGGCACTTCACAGTATATAAGATTGACAGCTCTCCCAAGTTTACAATTTAAAATAAACTGTGTGATAACAAGGGGGATGAGAAGATAACAGCCTGATATTAAAAAGATACATGTGAGCTTTCAAGTGACTGAAAAGCATTTGGAAGAGTTCAAATTGCACCTGAGTTCTGCACCAAATTTCAAGAAGATTTTGAATAAACTAACAGCGAGAAGGACAATGAAGATGATCAGGGATTAGAGATCGAGTTCTGTGAGTTGACACTGAAAGAACTGTCAACTCTGCCTTGTTCAACTCTAGGCAAGAATGATCCATGACTCTATCTTTAGAGTAAGGCAGGGGTGGGATGCTACTGGTTCTGCCCAGCTCTGTAGAACTGGTAGCTCTGAAGAGCAGCAGACACATAACCAGTTCTTTGTCTGCTGCTGTTTGTCCACCTGCCCACCGGGCTGTTACCTGACCTTTATTTCCTGCTTTTTCAACTGCAGCTGCTTTGCATGGCATAGCTGAGGCTGAAAAAGCAGTAAAAAAGTGGTTTTTCAAGCGCTGCGCACCCCCACACAGCAGTTGAATCCCATCCCTGGAGTAAGGTATAGTTTTACTAACTCAAGTAAAGTACAGCAAAACAAAAACAGGTCTGAGGCTTCTGTGCCAATTCCCTAGTGAAATCCCCCTGGTTCTCACATCTGCCCTCCTGCTGGTTCCCATGTGTCTCCAGCACAGAGGTGGTATTCAACAGGTTCTGACCAGTTCTGGAGAACCAGTAAGGGAAATTTTGAGGAGTTCAGAGAACTGGCAAATACTACCTCTGACTGGAGATTTTACAATATCCGTCCCCTACCATGCCCACCAAGCCACAGCCACGGAACTGGCAGGAAAAAAAAATTGAATCCCACCACTGGTCCAATCATATTCATACCAGATGTTTTTGAAGAGGCCATCCTTGGAATAGAACTGCAGTCTTCTTTTTGATCGGATGTTCTTGAGATGTTGTGTCTGGCCAGTGCAAAGTACTTCTTCCCTCCAAAACAGCTTTCCTCCGCCCCTTGAGTTTATGGCAGGCTGGCACTGAGGCAAAGTGAAGGCGAAGCGAAGTGGCAGATCTGACACTCTTTAATCTTGAGAAACCATGTTTAATCTTGAAAAAAGGAGCAAGGATAACACCCTTCCAATATTGGAAAAGGGCTTTAAATGCTGTATGCCTCGAAACTAGGGGAACCATTGGGAAACTTCACTTTTTTCAATTTTCAGGTTTATTTGGAGAATTAAGATAAGGAGAACTGTATCTAGGATAACAATATAGTTAAGCCAAACATTGGCTTATGTACTCAGTCCACTTCTTCCCAGAGTGTCAATTACTTTTTCCCCCCAGTGGCTAGAAATAGCTTGATATTGAACCAGGGAATTCGTGCACAAATGATCTATCTACTTTTATTCTGAGCTATGTCTTCAGATCCATCCTGTGATTTTTTTTTTTTTAAGTGCCTCAGAAATGTAAGGAGCAGGCCTGAGAAGGAGAGAAATGATCAGATGTTTGTCGAGCCTGGAAACAAGTCCATAAAACTCATTTAAAACCTCTCTTACTACACAAATGTGATTTTGCAACTTGAGTTGAAAGCAGTTGCAGAAAGCCTCTGAATGTCACTTCAGTCTTGTTTGCTTAATGTGATGATAAAAGGAATGCTCATTCCTTGAAGGATGACACATAGGACTCATGATGCTGAAATCCTTGTTACCCAGGTGGCAAGAGGAATAATAAATAAATAAAGTGCTACTCAAACTGGCATTAAGAAATAAGTATTTGGAAGTGTCCCAGCCATTACAAGGACATTTAGAGTAGCCATTTAAGATGAAGCTGTGAGGAGACCACACAGGTAAATTTTATTCAGAAAATTTGCATTTAAATCACTGATGGGTGTTTGTTCACCACATGTCAGAGAAGATAAAGAAACGATAACTGGCTGGCTGTTGGAGAACTCTAAACAGGCTTCTTCTATCTCACAAATCATGAGCACATGGAATTGTTTTTCTTTTTAAATTCTCTTATTTTGTTTAGGCAGAAGTCTTATATGGACTAGTCACTAGATAGTGATCCTAAGGGCTATGAAATACTTCTGTCAACTCTGAAGCTGACCTGACCAAAGCCATCTTTGGAGTGATGTCACCAGGCAACCAGACCATGCCTTGATTGGACCATGTGACTGTTTAGGGTTGAGGACTTTTCATTAGGTGAAAATTGCGGGAACTTTCAGAGTTGGCTTTCACCAGCTTGTGCCAATGTGACATATTCAATCAAACTACTCTTTGAGGAATCTACCTGCCTCAGCATTTCATCTGCTGTGTGTCAGTGGTGGGATTCAAATTTTTTTACTACCGGTTCTGTGGGCATGGCTTGGTGGGCGTGGCAGGGGAAGGATACTGNACCGGTTCTGTGGGCATGGCTTGGTGGGCGTGACAGGGGAAGGATACTGTAAAATCTCCAGTCAAAGGTGGTATTTGCCGGTTCTCCGAACTGCTCAAAATTTCTGCTACCGGTGCTCCAGAACTGGTCAGAACCTGCTGAATACCACCTTTGCTGTGGGTAAGTTACTTGGAACCCTGACCTTTTCAGGTTCAAAGGGGAAAGTAATTTTGGAGCATGCTAGAATGGTATATACATAAAATCTTTTGAGAATTTTGAGAACATATTTACTTATTTTAATTGGATTTCTATACTGGAGCAATCACACATTGATTTATAAATAACAACTCATCCATGGTGCAAATTGCAGCATTAATACAACCATAGAAACAGAGCTCATCCATGATTTAAAACTGGAGCAATATATTGATAAAACTGGAGAATATATTTTTAACTGGCTGATCAACTGTACTCAATGTGCAGTGCTTAATAGAACTACATCTACATAAAAGGAAGCATGCGGTGGGATACCCCAAGGTTCTCTCTAGCCCAGTACTCTTCAACATCTCACAAGCTATTTAGATGAGGGGATAGAAGGGGAATTCATCAAATTTGCAGATATCTCCAAGCTAGGGGGAATAGCCAATACTTTGTCAAATAACCTCAGGATCCAGAAATATCTTGACAGACTAGAACACTGTACCCTATACAACAAAATGGAATTTAATGGTGAGAAAAACAAGGTTTTACACTTAGGCAAGAAAAACCAAATGCATAGGTATAGAATCGATCAGGGGTCATCAACCTTTTGGACCTCAGGGACCACCAAACTCATAATTTTAAATCCCACGGACCACTAATATGAATTTTGACTGACGGTGGCTTGCTGACATTGGTGGGAAAGTCAGTCCCATATTCCAGAGCTGCAGTCGTCACAGGATTGGCCTGTGTGATAGATGAGCAGCTCTAGGATGACCAAAGGGCCAGTCTTATGACTACTGCAGCTCTGGAATATGGGCCTGGCCCGTGGTGGGGTTGGACATCTCCACCGTAGGGGCTGCCTCCTGTAATATGCAAATTTGCAGGACAAGAGGGATGAGACAACTGAAAATGATGATGCCCCTTTCCAGGCCTCTGAATTGGATGGTGAGCACAGACTTGCCCATTCCACCCCCTCCCACCACCAGCAACTGGTACTTTTCCTGCCCCGGGCCATCCCTACAGCCCATGGCCATCGAGGAAGATCCCAGGCCAGGAGAGGTGAGCTGGAAGGTGTGGGAGTGCCATGCAATTGCAAGTAGCGTAGCACTCCTGCACCTTCCAGCCATCTCCATCACTGCTTCACCCTGCCTGTGCTGTCAGCCCCCTCTTGCTACAACAGTTCAAGCAAGGGCTGCACTGCTTTTTGCAGGTTTGTGCTTGGCTAAAGGGTGGGGACCAATGGGTGGGCGGGCCATGTGGGCAGCGCAGCCTTGTGTTCCCATGCAGCCTGGATTAATTGCTTGGGGGTGGGAACATTTTTCTGTGGACCATCAAAATTTCTCATAGACCATCAGTGGACCGCAGCCCACCAGTTGGCGACCACTGGAATAGATGGTAGCTGGAGGCTAAAACATATGAAGAATGATTATAGGAATTGGATATGTCTAGTTTAATAAGAAGAAGGACTAGTGGGTGGCTTGATAGCACCGTTCCAATATCTAAGGGGCTTCCACAAAGAAGAGGGGGGTCAATCTATTTTCCAAAGCCTCTGAAGGTAGGACAAGAAGTAATCGATGGAAACTAATTAAAACGAGAAGCAACCCAGAACTGAGAAATTTCCTAACAGTTAGGACAATTAATCAATGGAGTGACTTGGCTTCAGAAATTGTGACTGCTCCATCACTGAAGATTTTAAAGAAAATATTGGATAGGCATTTGTCTGAAATGGTAGGGTCTTCTACCTGGGCAGGGAGTTGGACTAAAAGATCTTCCAAGTCTGTTGTTCTGTATTTTATACAAACAATTCCTATCCTAGATAATTCTATCCAGGAGAATTCCATGTTAAACTGCTTTATTTATTTGATTTGATTTGTCAGTCACTTACAAGATAATAGGTATAAACATAAACATAGTTATGAATACATGAAATTGATACATATAAGAAAAATAAAAAGAAACAATAGGACAGGGATGGTAGGCATGTTAGTGCGCTTATGCATACCCCCTACAGACCTCTTAGGAAAGGGTTGAGGTCAATAGTAGACAGTCTAAGGTTAACGTTTTGGGGGTTTGGGGAAGAAACCACAGAGTCAGGGAGAGTATTCCAGACATTGACCACTCTGTTGCTGAA
>BHFT01068378.1:0-19050 GCA_004320025.1 Laticauda laticaudata
GAATAAACCAAATCCACATACAAATACTCCTGCGAAAACCTCAGAAAACATAGATATATATATATATATCATATATATAGTATATATCATATATATATACCTATATAAATATTATATATACTATATATACTATATAATATATATATATATAATATATAATATATATTATATTGCTGTTCAGCTTTCCTTTGGGTTATTAATCCCACATCATTTAGTGCTTTTAAAGTTGTATATATATACAAGTTGTGTTATTATATAATATATAATGTTTTTGTAGTTTTTTTATGGGTACAGGTATCTGGACGGTCTAGGTGTGGTTGGTCTTTTCCCATGTAAGATAAGGAGTATCTTGGCCGCACGCTTTTCGGACAGTCCCACTCTCCAGGCATGCGCTTTTTATGCGCTTTGTGCCAGTGCATTGAAGCCGAAAGACCCGAAAACAGCACCTTGAAACACACCTAGCACCTCCATTACATACATTACACACACACACACACCACCAGCACATACACACACACCAAGCGGTCTTTTCATGAGAAGCACTAAAGAAATGAAGTAATACTGGGGAAAAAAATTGACAATATTTAATACAAAGGTTCTGAATTGCAAACAGTACCAGAAGAACATCAAAATAATTGCTTCAAATGAAGAAATAAAGAATTGCCAGAACTAATGGAGGCTATAAAAAACAGAAGAACAACAGAGTACCTGGCCTCGATGGACTGCCATCAGAACTTATATAAAGAATTTCAGGAAAGGCCTACGGCCCGAATGCATTAGATGTTTTATAATGCCTGTCCTTAGGAGAAGCAGAAGCGTCCAGGCAAAAACAACAAGGAGCAAAACTGCAAACATTATAGTTCAAGAAACATTGTACGAAATAAAACAGAAGGCAGGGAATTGACAAAAGGAATTGGGATGTGTCCAAATAGTGAAAAAAAGGAAGTTAACTTCTAGAAATACTAGCCTAACGACAAATTGTGCATAATGTTTCAAAAGAAAGGTAATATACTAAATTAACAAATTCACGATAAAGATGGATTTGAGAGAGCTGGAAGAACCTGCAAATTTTCTAATCGGTAGAATAACTGTAATTAAAATGAACATTTACCAAAGATACTTTTTTTATTCCAAAAATATTCCTATACAATTTGAGAAAAGCTTCTTTAAAAAATTTGAATTAAAATTAATATCAACAATTCATTTGGCAAAGAATAGAGACAAGAATTAAACTGAAATTAATGCAAGGTCCCAAAAGGAAAGGAGATTCGGCCTTACCTGATTGGGAGTCTATACCATCACACTGCAGCACTCACTTGGATAAAAGAATGGATATATTAAGAAACAAGAAGGCTACTAATGCTGGAAGACACAATATTCCAAAGCAGAGATGCATGCTTTCCTTTGGTACGGAAAAGCATTACACATAAATTCTTTCAGCAAGACCATTACATGAAACAGACATTCTTGACATGTTGCGAACCAAATTAAGCATCAAGATTACATGGAAACTCCTATCGGCTCTCTACATATAAAAGCCTGCTAATACACCCAATTTGCATTAATATGGGAAAAAATTTAGCTATATAAGAATATGCTAATGAGAATGGAGAATTGAAAATTAGAATAGAAATTCGATAGCACAAGGGTAGAATTGGAGTGGTGTCATATTTTCACAAATATAGTCCGAGATTATACAACAGGATGTGACAACAAAGGGCATAATAGAGATAACAACATATAGACAAAACTTTTTGATAGGAACTGATGATAAAATTGTTGGTTAAATAGATAACTTTAATTCAAAGCTGGAAGAAAGAGCATCGGTGGCATGAGCCAAAAATTTATTGACATAACAATGAGTGCTAGATGACAAAATATTTCTGGAAAAAAAATAGAAAAATAAACATTGGCTACGATCATACGAGGGAAAATTTTACAAAAATGTTCTCACAGGTTGCAATTCTTTCTCCAGAAAGGACTTGGCTAACAAATGTTTTACGAACTTATCACTAAAATGCTGGAAGTGTACGGATTTACCCAGGTACCCCATACTACCACATATGTGTGGATATATAATCAAGCAAGGAAACCTATGGCTACAGATTCAGACTTGGGGAACGAGCAAATAGTGGCCGAGAACATGTCCCAACTTTTAAGTCCAGAACATTACCTTCTTTAGGAATAATGACAGATAATCCACAATAAAGGCGTAATATATTAATAAATACACATTGTATATTGACAATGCGCGAGAAATGGTCTATGACATAATTTTGAAGAATGAAAATACCACTACCAGAAGAGAGATAATTAAAGAAAAAATACTGGTCTTGCTGCAGAACTGAATAGACTAACTTCTCAAGAACTGAAATATGCGCGGAACAAATATTAATGATACTTGGAATAAGTTTTAATCAATGGTGCAGAAAAGAGGGGAACGTGTGAACAAAAATAGTTAGCGACAAGAATGGCTGGAAAATAGGTCTCTGTTGAGAGGCCCCACAAAAATCCAAAGTAACCGCTGTCGGGAAGACCCCTATGGAGTCATAGCCCATCCTTGGCAGGAGGCATGAAGGACAGGACGAGGCACCTCACAAAGGAACTCCACCAACTTTTCTCATTCAGGTCCAAAGCAAGAGCTCCCTGAATGGCCAGCAGGAGACATCGCCAATTTTTTTGGTTTAGTCATGAAGCTGCGCGACACATCAAAGCTCACTAGGTAGGTCGCGCGGTTGTAAGTTTTTGTTGTCTTTTTATCTCGATGAACTTGAATTGAGTTTCTTAACATGTGAGTTGATGGATTTACTGCAAGGGCTTGTATTGTTTCTGGTGAGAAAAGAAATTTGGCTAAGTTTTGTAGAGCGTGAGCAACACCCAGCGACCCCTACTAGTGAGCTTCCAGATGTCATATCCCTTTCACCCAAGTGCCTATTAAAAGACAGCCTTGCAGCCAAAAATCCCAAAAACAAATACACCCCCACCCAAGTACATCCAAGATCTACCAACACTGCCATCCAATTACATGCTTCACTTACAACGGGGGCAGGAAAAAATAAAAACAAAATAGAACAGCACCCATGGATCAACCCCTCTCACCTGTCACTCACAAACCTCTAACATGGAACACTTTGAAACAACCAAGCTCTAGAACAAATATATTGATCAACAAACCCCAAACTCTGGCTCATATACGTAGATCGACCACCTTCCATTAATCTCTGGCCACACGGAAAGAAAAAACCTGAACAACTTCCTCACACACGCTCAACAGCCTACACCTAACTCCAAATACAATTCCACCATAGTGCAGAAGACATGAAGCCAACAATCAACTTCACCTTCCTAGACTGTCCGTAGCTCACACAAAAAATCCAATGGCTCCCTGCAGAAACACCATCTACCCCAGAAGAAAACACATTACAAACCGCTATCTACCATGCACTTCACACCACACCCAGACCAGCAGATCAGACACTTCCGTAGCCGAGACACTCACCTAACAGAACAAAAACTGCTTAGACGACACTACGAAACAACACTTTAAAAATACCGAACTACACACTCTCTCCCACTAATTGTACTTACAGCTAATGGATTCCAAAAAAGAAGATTACCCACCGAATCCAAAAGAAACCCCAACCAAAAGCCAAGACAGAGAACAGAGAATGGCAAAGCCTTCCTCCCATATATTAAAAGGCACTACAGACAAAATCAGCAAGACCCTCCAAAAAAAAAACATTAAAAAACAGCATTCTGCACAAACAGAAAAATATCCACCATCCGTAAGAAACCCTAAAGACAAAATCGAGTTAGGAAACAAGGAGTATATGAAACTCCCTCTGCGCGTGCCTTGCCCCATCAACATACATCGGAAAAATTACTAACAGAAAAGAATAAGTGCACACCTGAAGAAACAAGGAACTCATCAAAAAAGGAAGAATTGACCTCCTCCCCTGGTTTCCAAGCACCTCAATAGCCTACAGGACATTGAAATGACTTAAAAATTACCAAAACTATTGCCAAAACCGAAGCATTCAACAACCAGAATAATCAGAATAAGCCATAGTTCAGATTAAGAAAAGACGCCCCACACACCATGAATAAACGAAGATGATACCTCGCCGCCTTACCACCATTTGAAACCTGCCCTCATTAATAAACGACGTACCTAACCATGAAGAATAGACACCAGACCCACACCCATGAGTGCCACACAAGATGCACCACCACCACTTCCACGTGGAGAAAAAAGACTCACCACCACCACACGGAGAAGATGAGACCACACCACGAACCAGAAGCCGTTACCGCAGGCTGCACCACACTACGCCGCCTTCAAACCCCGTCTGAACCCCATAACAGGAATGCGATACTGGACACCCCCACCATGAAGATGTGGCCCACGACACCGAAGCCAAAACAAACAGGCATCACAAGCTCACCGCGCTACCAAATCCCCCCAGCAAACTGAGACTAACCTGGAGCCAACACACTAAGCCCCACCTGACACAGAACAGCACCCCCAGGCCAATCATGAAACCACCAGCCAACCCCCGTCCTTACCAAGTCAGAAGACAGCAAACCCGTCAACCAAATGAGAACAACAACTTCCCCAGCAACAATCAAGAACAGCATGCCAAAGCCCTCCATCGCCCAATCCAAGTCCAACCCCCACCACTGCAAGTTAAAAAGAAGAAGCACTTCTGCAAGCCTCACTATACTCTGAGAAGCACAGAGCCGAAGGGAAACAAGCCTGGTAAGATGATGAATGAGATCTTTCATGGAAACTGTTGCCCTAGCGATACACTTCCAATATTTTACGCGGGAGAAAAACGCGAATAAACTAGATAGTGAATAGATAGACTAGATAGATAGAAGACAAAAGATAGATAGATAGATAGATAGATAGATAGATAATAGATTAAGATAGATAGATGTTTTTCATCTGCAATTTGTTTAGCCGATTTCTTTCCTTTCTGTTTTGTAATTTATACAATGCCACCTCCCTGGTTTCTAGATTGTGTTCGGCATCTCAAAAGAAGTTTTGGTTTGCTTTCTTTATATTAGCTGCTGGCAATTTCTTTTTTCAAGTATGGGCAATTTGTGTTAATTGATCCCATTTGTTCTTTAAAGATGTTCTTTTTTGTCTGCTGCTTTGGAAAGTCGGTCTCTAAGATCCTATATTATTCTTCCAAATCTTTTAGCTTGTTGATTCTTAAAATTTTATTTTTCTTAGCATTGAATGTGTATCAACTCCCCTCATGAAATGCTTTCATCGTATTCGTCATAAATTTTTGCTTATTTGATGTGTTCCTGTTTCTTAATTTCTTAAAAGCAAGAATATCCAAGTTCTTGTTCACATTCTTCTGAATAAAAGTCTTCATCTTTTTAAAATTGCTTGGTTTAAGTGTCCATCTTGATCTTTTCCTTTTGCTCTCTCCAACGTGTTTCATCTAGGTTGTATGCGTCTGCCAGAGATTTGTGTTATTTCGTACTTTCCTTTTATTCTGAAATTAGCTCCATCAGACATCCAGAAACTTATTGATTCTGACCAGAGAATCCATGTCTCCTTTGAGAAATATGTATATCGTTTTCTCTCTCCTGCGTTTTCTTCTCTCAATATAAAGGCTGCTTGAAGTATGTTTAGTTCTTCTGCCATTTGAAAAAAATGTCTGGGTAAGGCCTTCTGATTTCTGTTTCTTTTTGTTGTCGCTTTGTACGTCTATGGCATTAAGAAGTCTCCCAAACATGAATAACGTTGTCGCTTTCTATTCCTCTCGAGAGTAATGCGATGGGCAATCTCTGAACAATCGTCCTGACCTCCGTTTGTTGGATGCATTATGGATTTCAAGACTATAGGTATTGTGTTGATTATACTTATTTGCTACAACTCGTATCCCTCCTTCTTCATCCATCTGATAAATTTCCTTGTCCAGAGTTTTCTTTGAGCATTCACAGTGCCAGTCGCCTGTCCTTCTTTGACTGTTGGTGCTCTGACTAGAAGCCAACACAAAGTGTTTCCCCTGATCTGGCGGTTATTCCCAATAACTGTTTTGCCTTAGATTTTGATGTGGACTTCTTCTGTAGCGCTACTATGTCTATAAATTCAATGGCTATAAGTGTTGTCCTGTTGAATGAAGGTTTCTCGCTTTTCTGGGTGAGCAAACCTTATGTTATATGTCAATAAAAACGCTTAATTTCTTACTTGCGATGTCTGTGCCTCTATCGTGGGGTCTTGTGCTTGTTGCTCTAATCTCTCTCAAATTCTTTTTTGCCTTTCGTTTTGTTACTCTTGCTGTCTCAGCTTCTTCTTCTTTTCCCTCTCTTTTTTATTTGTGATTCCTTTTCTGCTCTCGACCTAGTGTTCTTTGGTCCCTTACATCTGTTACTTATCTCTCTTTCCACTACTTCCTTGTTGCAAAGAGTTCTTGATTGTAAACAACTTCCTCGTCGCTTGGTCCTCTACCATTTCATTTCTATATCTGCTTTTCTCTCCATATTCTCACCAATATAACCCTTCTGCATCAGCCATTCGATAATTTAATATCTGGTTAGTTATCGAATGATTGCTTAAATGATTTGATATGGTTTGCCTTAGTCTCTGATTCCTTCTGGGAAACTCTGCTTGGGACTACCAGTTGCCTATTATTTGTTATTATTGGTTCGGAAGTCTTTTTGGTTTGTTAACACTTTGTTCCAGAATTTACTTTCTGACAAGCCACAAATGCAACTTCCTTTGCGAAGGTTGTTTCTTCTTATTAGTCGTTTGGAGTACGTTAGAACTCTGTTCTATTTCGTCTAACATTCTCTTCTTTCTCTATTCCTAACGCCATTGCACAATTCTGCCACGAGTATCCCCCCCCTTCTTTCACAATGTTGAAATTGACAGTCAGAAATGTGCCTCTTTCTCTGATTCTAAATAGCTAAAGTACCATCTGTGCTCTTATTCCTTGTTTGCCTGGATCAGTCTTGACCACTTCAATTCATCCACTTTTTTTTCTTCTTCTCCATTCTACCTTCTATCTCCAAGGTGTAGTTCTGTTCCATTCTTTTCATTCTTAATCATCTGTTCTTGAAAATTTTCAAATTTTTCATCCATCTTCTGTATTTTTTCTTTTAGTTCTCCAGTGTCATTCCTCACTTCTCCGATCTCTTTTTTCATCTCATCATGGTTCCTAGCCATCATTTCCTGCATTGATTGCAGTATGGCCTGTAAGTCTTTGAATGAATTGGATCTCTCTCTCTCTCTGTAATACATCCTCAATTGACCTCTGATTTGAAGGGAAGACATCGGGGAGGCTAGCTTCTTCCCTGTCCCAATCTTTGTTAATTTGTAATGCTTGTTATCTTTAACCATTTAACTACTAATTTATATACTTTCCAGCACTCCCACCTTTCCTTTTCCCCTGTAGACCTCTCCAGTACTTATTCACACTTAGACAATCAATAAATCACTATTAGCCAAACTATATCAGCCAACCTTCCCTTTCCTTCTGATATCTCTATTAACTTTACATCTAAGTTTAATAAAGGTTATAATTGTATTTATAGTGATAATAATTAAATATTAATATAAGTAAAAATATATAATAAATATATAATATTGGTGATATGTATAAAGATAGTATCAATAAAGCTTTATATTATAATTATAATATATAAAAGTAATTATGATAACAGTTCTATATAGTAATAATCCTATATATTAACAATAATGTCTCAGTGATAGTCAAAATAACAGTAATAACAATTACTATAATAATGATAGTATCAATAGTACCATGGCAATAATATCAATACTGATGACTGGCAGTAGTAATAGTAATGTGATAGTATCAGGTAATGATCAGGGAGTGTCAATCTTGTAGGTATTGTTTATAATTTGATTCAAAGGAGCACTGTCGAGGCTTAGTTTCTTTATTGAGTTATTAAATGTTTGTATGTTCCATAGTCATTAAGTAAATTTCCCAACTTCTAATTAGCTGCAGCAATCTTTTATTATCTTTGATTTGTAGCCTTACTGTAGTTACGTTCTTTTTCTTTTAAAACTCCTAAATGTCCACCACACTAACAGGTTGTAGAATGTGCTTTTACTAAACCTATAGGTGGAGAAAATGAGATGTCTCCCTTTTGTCTCCTGTCAAAATGCACTGTCAGGGAGAGCCATTTTAACTGCCCCATTTCACCTCATTTTCAGTCTTTTAAGATTATATTTCACCTAATATCACCAAAATCGGATTCCTTTATGGCTTTAGCAGAAAAGAGTTCAATCAGTGTTCACTATGAAATCCGGTTTAAATTCGATTGCCACTACCACACTCTTTTAGATCTTCCCTCTTGATGGCCTCTGGCGATGCTCATCCCTTTTTTCTTGCTGCTGTAGTGATTGGGGGGAGGAAGAACATCCATCCCCTTTCCTTGCTTAAACTCCTTGATCTCCTAAGCCAAATTGGGGGATAACACTCTCTTCTGATCTCAACAAGATCAGAACCTGTTAATGCCAGAGGCGGTGCAACTATTTCTTCCGCTAATCCACTGCTTGTTCTGGCCAGCTGTCAACATTCCAGTTTGGCCATGACAGATCGTCTTCTTCCACGCTTGGGTTAAGAAGGAATTTTTTTCTGACCCACACCATGGACTGCCCGCCATCCAGGCGCAATTGCCAGCTTCCCTTCCTCTCGTGGTAGTCCCTCCGAGACACCTTCGGCTTTCAGGAAGACCTCCAGATGCTAGAAATCAGCTGTACTCTGCGGAGCTCTCTCCTCACACAGCTATTCAGGCTGACAACTAGCCCAACCTCCGAAGCTCCCACAGCTTCTGAAGGCAAACTGTTCCATTGGTTGATTGTTCTCACTGTCAGAAAATTTCTTCTTCTTTCCAGGTTAAATCTCTCTTTGTTCAGTTTCCATCCATTATTCCCTTCCTCTCTGTGGCAGCTCCCAAATATTGAAACACTGTTATCATGTCTCCTCTGGACCTTCTCTTCACTAGACTAGCCATGCCCAATTCCTTTAAACGTCTTCATATGTTTTAGTCTCCATTCCTGTAATCATCCTGCTTGCTCTCCTCTACACTTTTTCTAGAGTCTCAACATCTTTTTTATAGTGTGGTGACCAAAACTGGATGCAGTACTTTATGTATGGTCTTACTAAGGCTTCATAGAATGGTGTTAGTACTTTACTTGATCTTGATTGTATTCTTCTGTTAATGCAATTTAGGATTGCATTGCCTTTTTTGGCTGCCACTGCTGTCTCATATTAAGCTGGTTATCCACTAAGACTCCAAGATCTGTCTCATAATTACTGCTTGTCAGTAATGGAGACTGGTGGAGATTGACTCTGAGGGAGAGGAGGAACAGCCGACAGGGAGTGGAAGTGTGGCTCCAGAGGTTGTGGAGGAGGGTGGGGAAGGGCAGAGGCTGACTGGGCAGTTAGAGGAAGAACCAGATCCATTCCCTTTGCATCCTAGGACATGTAGGGAGGAATGGGGAAGGCAACAACTTGGCTTACAAGAGAGGAAGCAGCCATGATCTTCCTCATTGGTTGCAGGTGGGGAGACTAGTATATAAGAGAGACGATTACAACACAGCATTGCCAGAAGCAAAGCGTGTGTTATTTTGGGCTGAAGTTATCTTGGTTGACTTCCTTCCAACAGACTGTGCCTTGTTATCTCCTTGAATTTGGTAATTACTTATCCTGGTCTGTTGTGGAAACTTTGTCCTTGTAGTTTGTTTGGTGTTTTATTTCACTTCTATTTGCTCATTAAGTTCAGACTGTATGGCTTTCTTTTGAAGACTATTTTTGAGTACATTTATCTCCAACTGAGAATTATTGAACAGAGGGGCCAAGTTGGAAGCATTAAAGGACATTTATTTATGTTTTGGATTTTTTTACATTTGCGTTATACTCTGGGTCATCACATTTTGTCTCCAGCCACCCTTTCAATTTGCTTCTGCTGTTCGTGGGGTGACCATGGATCAACTCAGAGCAGACAACGCCCAGTTAAGCCAGAAAGTGGCTCTTTTGACTGCACAGGTTGCACAGATGCAAGCTGTCCGGCCACGCCACAAATGCCCAGTAGTGGTGCCGAATAAATTTGATGGATCTTTGGCCCACTTTCCAGCATTTTTTGGGCAGTGCCAGCTCTATATGAGCCTTCAGCCAGAGGACTTCACCACTGACCGGGATAAGGTGGAGTTTTTGATAAGTTTGTTATCAGGCTCTGCAGCGCATTGGACAACGCCTCTGTTGACCCAGCCCAACCAGGTGTTGGAGAACTATTCTGAGTTTTGCCATCAGCTCCAGGCCATGTTTGAGGACCCTGTTCAGGCCCAAATAGCAAACAGATGTTTGAGAGAATTGAAGCAGGGGCATGGCTCACTCATGGATTATATTGCTAGCTTTCGGGTCGTCTCTCAGGACTTACAATGGAATGAGGCAGCACTCCTAGACCAGTTCCTGGAGAGTTTGTCATCAGAGCTCCTGGACAAGTTGGTGTGCACTGAATGTCCTCATATCCTGCAGGAGTTCATGCATCTGTGTCTTCGTATCGATGCTAGGCTTCAGCAGCAACGGGCCAACGATGGACGGAGACTGCATCCATTCCCAGCAAGACGGCACCCCTGATGGAAGTGCCTCTGGAAGAGCCCATGTGACCCAAGCGGAAAAGGATAGGCGTCGTCGTGATGATTTATGCCTCTGTTGTAGCAGTTGAGGCCATTTTGTGGCCAAGTGTCCTGCTAAGACACCCATAGCAGCAATGTCAGCAGTGGTGGGAAACAAGCATTGCCCGGCCTACGGGGGTCTGTAGGTCAGGTTCCAAGGTCCTTAGGCCTGCTATCTTTGCCCTCTTCACCATCCTTGCCATCTTTGACACCTTCGATATCTCCACCCCAGTCATTGGTGAAGCATCTTGTGCTGACAACGAGTGTGTTCGTGCTTGGTCAGGGAGCAGTGGAGACCCAAGCCTTGGTTGATTCAGGGGCCACAGTCAATTTCATGGACGCTCATTTCCCCAGCAGCAGGTGTCACCGCCAGTAATGGTGGAGACGATTGATGGCCAGCCCCTTCGTTTGGGACCTGTGGTTGCTGCAACCAAACCCCTTTGCATGCGTATTGGGTAACATGTGGAGGAAGCCGCAGTACCTACATTGCCGCAGTACCTCATTTTCTGCTGGTGCTGGGTTTGGAATGGTTACAGGCCTATGATCCACAGGTTGTCTGGAGCTGTGCAGTTTCTTGATAGGAAGTATGCCAACCATTATTTGCTCTCCTGTGCTGGGGGTGTGGCTGTATCCATGGATTTGGATCTACCTGAGGAGTTGGTGGACTTTGCTGATGTGTTTGGGGAGAAGGAGGTGGATCAGTTGCCTCCGCATCGGTCGTATGACTGTCCAATTGACTTGTTGCCTGATGCAAAATTTCCAGTGAATTGTATATACTCCCTGTCAGAATCGGAGTTGGCCGTGTTGCAGGATTTTATTGACAAGAATCTCCAGAAAGGGTTTATCTGGCCTTCTACCTCCCTGTTGGCTGCACAAGTGCTTTTTGTTAAAAAGAAGTCAGAGCTATGTCTGTGCTGTGATTACCGCAAGTTGAATGCAATCACAGTACGGAATTGGTACCCATTTCCCCTCATCCCTGAACTAGTTGAATGGCTTCATCAAGCTAAGATCTTCATGAAGTTGAACTTGCATGGGGCCTACAACCTGGTTCACATTCATGCAGGGAACTAGTGGAAGATGGCTTTCTGGACAAGTTATGGTCATTTTGAGTATACCATGATGTCTTTTGGATTAATCAACGCACCAGCTGTGTTGATGCATTTCATGCATGATGTCTTCCGTGATTTATTGGATCAGTTCATGGTTATTTATCTAGATGACATTTTAATTTACTCTGCCTCCCTGCAGGAACACTGGCAACATATGCGGTTGGTATTGCAATGCTTGTTAGCGAACAAGCATTGCAATACCACCTGTTCGCTAAGTATAAGAAGTATCAGTTTGCACAAACTACGATCAACTTCTTGGGTCATTGTATTCCACCTGCCAGGGTGAAAATGGACCTGGAAAAAGTCAAGTCATTACAGGCATGGAAACTTCCACAGTGGGTTAAGGATGTGCAGTGATTGTTGGGGTTCACAAACTACTACCACACATTTATTCCCCGCTTTGCTGCCTTGACTTCTCCCCTTTCTAATCTGCTCAAGAAAAGGGAGAAGGTCTGTTGGGGTGCTGAGGAGCAGGCAGCTTTCAAAACCCTGAAGGTCGCCTTTTCTTCTGAACCTATCCTCAAACACCTGATTTATTCCAGCCATTTGTGGTAGAAACAGATGCTTCCAATGTGGCTGTTGGTGTGGTGCTCCTCCAGGCCTATGCTCCCATAGGCACCTTGTTCCCTTGCGTTTATTATTCCTGAAAGCTGTCAGCTCCAGAGCGCAACTATATGATTTGGGACAAGGAGCTATTGGCGGTTAAGGTCGCTTTTGAGACATGACAGCATCACCTGGAGGGCTCGTCATCAGATCGAGGTTCGGAAAGATCATCGGAGTTTGGAACACCTACGTACAGTTTGGACATTGAACCAGTGTCAGGTGAAGTGGTCGTTGTTCTTTGTCCAATTTGATTTTCGGGTGACCTATGTTCTGAGTGGGTGAAATCAACATGCTGACTTACTATCCTGGAAGCTCAAGTATACCCAAAGAGAGGACAAAATCTTGCCCCGGACAGTGATTCCGTTGAAGCGGTTTATGTACACCAAGGAACCTGTGGACCTTCGAGTGAGGAATCAGGGGGCTCAGTGGCAGGATCCATTTGTGGCAGCTTGGTGTCAAGAATTGGATGAGAATGGGAGACAGGAGACTCCTTGGGCGTATATTGGGGACCTGTTGCAGGTCCATGATCGCATTTACGTGCCTGGAGGTCCTCTTTGTGGCCTTATCCTACATCAATGTCATGATAGTCCAGCAGCAGGACACTTTGGGGTGTTCAAAACACTGCACCTCCTCTCAAGGTCATTTTGGTGGCCGAGACTTAAGCATGATGTGCCGGGTTATGTGACATTCTGCGGGATCTGTCGACAGGCCAATATTCTCCTGGTGCACCCCCTGGTCTCTTGCAGCCATTACCCATGCCAGAAAGACCTTGGAGGCAGTTTCATTGGACTTCATCACTGAATTGCCACCATCAAAGGGTACTACAACCATTTTGGTGGTGGTGAATATGTTGACTAAAATGGCCCACTTTATTCCATTTTATCATACAGCCAGGATAACGGCCCAGTTTTTTTGTCTCCCATGTATTCTGGGTGCATAGGTTACCAGACTGAATAGTATCAGATCAGAGGGTGCAATTTACGACATGCTTCTAGCAGACCCTACTCACGGAATTGCAGGTTCAGGTGTGTCTATCATCCGCCCATCACCCCGAAACTGATGGGGGGTACAGAGATGGTGAATGCTATTTTAGAGCAATACCTCCATTGTTTCAGTAATACTCAACAAGACAATTGGGTGGAAGTGCTGCCAGTGGCAGAATTCGCTTACATGCATCCATCTGTGTGTCCCCATTCTTTGCCAGTTATGGTTTTTATCCAGACCTTTTTCCTTTAACCCCGTCTGACTCCCCAGTTCTGGCAGTGGATATATTTTTGCAAGAGTTAAATGCCGTGCACCACATGAGCTGAGACCAACTAGAGAGAGCCAAGGAGGACTACAAATGCTTTGCAGACCAACATCGTCGCAGTGTTACACCTTTCGTGGTAGCTGGTCGGGTTTGGTTCTCTACCCAGTACTTGCCAATGACGTGGCCATCAAAAAAAGCTCTATCACCGTTACTTAGAACCTTTTCCAGACGAGGCAGTGATTAATCCTTGGCTTTTTGCCTCTCCCTGCTACAGACCATGTGTATCCATCATGTTTTTCATCACACCTTGAAAGTGATGAAAGCCCGCATAGTCCAGCTCCACCACCACCGGGCCCAGTAGCCCCCCAGGGAAAGGCGGGGTACGAAGTGGATAACATCCAAGATTCATGCCAGTTGTGGGACCAATTTCAATATTTGGTGGCATGGAAAGGTTATGGACCAGAGAACTTCACTGGATTGATGCCACTGATGTTCATGCTCCTCATTTGGTCTAAGACTTCCACACTCGGTTTCCTCAATGTCCTCGTCTGCCTGGTCCTGGGGGATGGAGCCCTGTGGGGGGGTTAGTGTCATGCCCTCTGAGGGAGAGGAGGAACAGCTGACAGGGAATGGAAGTGTGGCTCCGGAGGTTGTGGAGGAGGCTGAGGAAGGGTAGAGGCCAGCTGGGCAGTCAGAGGAGGACCCAGGCCCATCCCCTATCCATCCTAAGGCCGCAGGGAGGAGAGGATAAGGGAGAGACTTGGTCTACTCGGCAGGAGAGGGCATGGATCCTCTTCAAGAGCTGTGGGTGTGAGAACTGCATAAGAGTTTGGACCTGTGTTCTGGCAAATGCTAGAGACAAAGCATGTTTTATTTTGGTTTGAGGTTATCTTGGTTAGCGTCCTTCCAACAGACTGTGCCTTGTTACCTCCTTGAATTTGGTAAATACTTCTCCTGTTCCGTTGTAGAAATTTCATCATTGTAGTTTTATTTTATTTTCACCTCTATCTGCTCATTAAATTTGGACTCTATTGCTTTCTTTTGAAGACTTGAGTACGTTTTATCTCCAACTGAGAATTATTGAACAGTGGGGCCAGGTTGGAGGCATTAAAGGACATTCATTTACGTTTTAGATTTTGTTACATTTGTGTTACACTCTGGATCATCACACTGCTGTTAAGCCTGGCTTCACCCAGCCTATATGTGTATTTTTGGTTTTTCTTGCCTAAGTGTAGGACTTGTCCAGGGGTGGAATTCTACCGGTTTGGCCTGTTTCTGTAAATCATTTGTTACATTCCCGGGAATTTGGAGAACCGGTAAATTGGACCTTGACTGACCCCACCGCTCTCCGGCTGCTTCTCTGCTCCCTGCCCAATCAGTCCCTATTGTGCATGTGCAACATTGTGCACATGTGCAACAGACTGCTTTTGCCCACTTGCCAGACCAGCCATTGCTACGTGTCTTTCACTGCGGCCCTGCCCAATGTGATGATCTCCCTGGGTAAGTGCAAGCCCCAGTCACTTTTCCCCCACTATTTGCTTTTTGTTTCACCCCTTCCCTCCCCCCACCAGTTGCATTTTGCCGCTACTGCTGGTCATCTTTCCCCCACTACCACCACTTGTCTTCACTGGGGAATACATGGAGAGGCTCCTGTTCACTCTGGCCAGGTCAGCAGCTGCTTAATTCATCTGCTGCTCCAACTGGGAGAGCGAGAGAGCCTTTCCCAAGAGTGAAAAGCTTGCAAGTCCCCCTCCCTTCAGAATGGCTCCTGTGCAGCAGAGAAGCAGCCCAGTTGAATCCTGCTTCTCTGCTACCTGGGAGCTGTTTCTTATGGGAGGCTTGCAAGCTTTTCACTCTCAGGAGAGGCTCCCTCGCTTCCACAGCAAGAGCAGGTAAGAGAAGGAGCCCGGAACTGACATGATTCACGAGCCTCTCCACTGTTCTCTCTCATCTGGGAAAGAGAGAGAGCCTCTCCCAAGAGCAAAAAGCTTGCAAGTCCTCCTCCCTTCGGAACGGCTCCCGTGAGAAAGAAAGAAAGAAAGAAAGAAAGAAAGAAAGAAAGAAAGAAAGAAAGAAAGAAAGAAAGAAAGAAAGAAAGAATTATTTATCATATATTAATATTTTACACTCTATACCTAGAGTGATTTTCCTGCCTTTCTTTTGCCTATATATTTTTCAGGGGTTTACATGTCTATAGTCCAGAGCATAAATACATGTGTGTTTAACAGAGTTGAAAGGGACCATGGAGGTCTTCTAGTCCACCCCCCCTGTTCAGGCAGGAAAACTGAAAATGCCAAACTCTGAGTAGAGGTCCTGGGAAAATTGTCAGAATAACAGAATAACACTTAGAAGGGACCTTGGGGGGAACCATATACCATTTCAGAGAAATGGCTGTCCAGTCTTTTCTTAAAAACCTCCAGTGTTGGAGCACCCACTTTTGGTGGCAAGCAGTTCCACTGGTTAATTGTTCTCACTGTTAGGAAGTTTCTCCTTGGTCTTAGCTTGCTTCTCTCTTTATTCAATTTCCATCCATTGCTTCTTGTTTGCCTTCTGGTGCTTTGGAAAATACATTGTCCCCCCCTCTTTCTGGCAGCCCCTTAAAAGCCTGTTGCCTATCACACTCTTGAGCAAAGCATGTGAGCCAGTTCCTCATTTCATTGGTCCATGAAAGTACATCTATAGTACGTACATAATAAAGTCAAAAATGGTGAACAACATTTTTGCAAAACTATAAAGTTGAGGTTGGGTGTGATAAGGAAGGAGTGGGAGAGGAGGGGCCAGGTGAGGCACCCCCTTGATGTGAGTGACATTGAGTTGGTCATGCCCACATAGTCACATGACCATCAAGCCATGCCCACACAGTCAGGTGAAACCACACCCAGCCAGTAAGCCACGCCGACAAACTAAGCCACACCCACAGAACCGATTCTTGAGAAATTTGAATCCCACCACTGGACTTGTCTCTACCATGAATTTCATTTTGTTAATAGGCCCAGTGTTCAAGTCTGTCAAGATCCATCTGGATTTTGAGCCTATTTTCTAGGGCCCTGATGGCGAACCTATGGCACATGTGCCAGAAGTAGCACACAGAGCCATCTCTCTGGACATGCCAGTTGTCGCCTATTGCTCTCCCAGTTTCCGGCGCACATATGCATGCTGGCCAGCTGGTCTTCGAATGTGCATCCATGCCAGAAACTGGAACACCAGGTGGCGCACCAGAAACAGGAAGCTCAGCTTCCCAGTGCACACATGCACACCAGGGAGCCGCTCTTCCAGTTTCTGGTGCTGCTGCACGTGCGCTCCCATTTGAGCACTCAGTGCCAACAAAGTGCCAACTCTGTTCTAGGATGTTAGCTATTCCTGTCAGCTTAGTATCATCTGCAAATTTGGTAACTTCCCCTTCTATTCCCTCATCTAAGTAGTTTATAAAGATATTGAAGAGTTCTGGGCCTAAGACAGAACCTTGTGGCACCCCACTGCTTACTTCCCTGCATGTAGACTTCGATCCATTAAGGACTACTCGTTGAGTACGGTTTGCCAGCCAGTTGTGAGTCCATCTAGTGGTGATGCTATCTATCTCATTTTTTTCTAGCTTACCAAAAAGTAGGTTGTCATCCATTTCGTTGAATGCTTTGCTGAAGTCTAAATATATTATGTCCACAATATTTCTCTGGTCTACTAATTTAGTCACTATATTAAAGAATGAAATAAGATTGGTTTGGCATGATTTGTTTTTAACAAACCCATGCTGACTGCTAGTTATTGCTTTGCTTGTTTCTAGATGTTGACAGATCTGTTTTTTATTATCTTTTCCAGTATCTTCCCAGGTATTGATGTTGGGGGAAATTTCCTGGGTCTGTTTTTCTTCCTTTTTTGAAGATGGAAACCACATAGCTTTTTTCCCCAGTACTGCAGGATTTTAGAAAGATGTGGTATAGTGGTTCTGAGATGACCTCTGCCAACTCCTTTAGAACTCGGGATGTAATCCATCAGGTCCCGATGATTTGTGTTCATCAAGATCAGACAGGTGTTATCTTACTATTTTCTTGCTTATTTTAACTTTTATTTCTAATCTGTCTTTTACAGTTATGTTTTTGGTAGTTTGGGCTTTAATTTATTTTTGTGAAGACCGATACAAAGAATTAGTTAAGCAGCTCTGCTCTCTCTCTGTTGCTTGTTCCTTGCTTGCCGTCTTCTCTTTAGTGAACCAACTGTTTCCTTGATTTCTTCCTTTCTCCTGATTTGTCTATTGGGAAGAAATCCATTTTGATCTTTATGTATATATTCATTCAATATTTTTTTAATCTATTTGCTATAATTGGATGTGAGGAAATGATGACTGAACTAAATCTGATAGACATGTGGAGGAAATTAAACCCTGAGAAAAAGCAATTTACATTTTACTCTTATCCTCACCAATCATGGACACGAATTGATATGGTGTGGAGAATGGTGAGTAGTAAATGAATTAAAAGAGATTGAAATTTTACCAAACGAATGGGCAGATCACAATCCGATTCAGATAGTGTGGAAAGGTAGGAAGAAACCAAGGAAAAGGTGGACCCTAAATACACAGCTAATTAAAGAGAAAGAATTATGAACGACTTAAGGAGGAATTAGATTATTTCTTAAAAGAAAATAACAATGAGGCAACTACGAGCAGAATCTTTGGATGCAATGAAGGCAATAATAAGAGGCCAATGATATCATACACTGCTAAAAGAAATAAAGAAATATGCCCAACAAAATAAATTAGAAACAAAGAATCAAAGAATTAGAAATTCAGCTACAAAATCCCAAAGATTGTAAATTGAAAAAACAGATGATAATAACTAAACATAAATTAAACTTAATTGAACAAGAAGGAATGGTTTCAAAGTTGAATACAGCTAGGCAGATATTCTTTTTGAACAGGCCAATAAATCTGGAAGGTGGTTGGCCTACAAACTTAAAAAAGAAAAACAAAAAAGATTGATCTACCAATTAATAGATGAAAACGGGGATGTCCAACAAATAATGGAACAGAAAAAAGAAATTGCATGTAAAATTCTTGGAAGATCTTTATAAAGAGGAGGAGGTAAATGAGGACATGATAAGAACATTTGGGTATTACTAAAGATAAAATAATTGAGGAGGAGATGAAGGAAATGTTAACTAGAGACATTATGTGGCCCGAGTTAAAACAGCAATAGAAAACCAAAAGAACAATAAAACCTCAGGACCTGATGGAAATAGGAGAACAAATAGGACCTCTCATGGTGGAAGTAATATAATGAGGTCCTACTTGCAGCAAGAATGCCGGATTCATGGAAGGAGACACTGATATCGTGATTCCCAAAAGAAGATTCAGACTTATGACTTATACAAAATTATAGACCAATTTACCTGTTAAATTACTGATTATAAAATATTTACCACAATTA
>BHFT01068379.1:0-13102 GCA_004320025.1 Laticauda laticaudata
GATATTGAAGAGTCCTGGGCCTAAGACAGAACCTTGTGGCACCCCACTGCTTACTTCCCTCCATGTAGACTTAGACCTTAAGGACTATTCGTTGAGTACAGTTAGCCAGCCAGTTGCGAATCCATCTAGTGGTGGTGCTGAAGGAACTGGCAGATGTGATCTCAGAACCACTGAACCAGATCTTTCAAAGATCCTGGATCACTAGGGAACTCCTAGAGGACTGGAAAACATCAGTCTAGCTCGGTACCATGAAATGGTTGAATCAACCACTTGACTGATTTCTTGGATCATTCATTATTTACTTGATTACTCTGCCAAAAAAGGTTTCCTTTCATCTGTTATATGCTATTTTCTAAAAAAATATTTATTTATCTTTGTTTTATATATAAATGTATACGTCAGCCCTTCCTGAAGAACGGGTTAAAACATGTAACATTAAACATATAGATCTATTGCAAGTTGGAGTAGTATATATTTTATCTTGAAAAGGATGTCTCTTGTTGTTAAAATGATTTCTGGTTATTTACATTTCTTAATTATAAGCTAGGAGGGAGATTTGGCAAAAGGACAAGATTATAATGGAAAGTTTTTGATATTGCTCTTCAATTAAAACATTTTCAGGATGGCTTGCAATTAAAAGGTGAAAAAAATCAGTAAATTAAAACCCACAATTAGGCAAGGTTAACATCCATTCATTGTTAATCAAAGATCTCTCCCAACTCCCCTTTAAGGACAATCTATAATGTTAGGAGCTAAAAAAAATATCCCTAAGAAAAATGGCAGAAATGGGGGGAATAATCATGAGCACCCATAACAAGACAAGTGGAGATAAATGACCTGAGTTTGATGACATTAGGCAAATGTCTTGACTTGCATAGGTGCACCATGCCACAGGACAGGATATAGTTAATGATATAGAAAAAGAGTAGGCAGAGCTGAGTGGCAGAGTTAAACATGTCATCAGCATAGAGTCATTGCATTCCTACAAGTGCTCCAAGTCCAACATCACCTGAATTTTGTTTACCCTTATCTGGTGCCAATTGAGTGTGGAATTTTAATTGTTCAGAACTGTATATAAACTCTTGCGCTTGAATAAATTTTCCATGTTCCAACCTTAGTTGCTTAGTTCTTAATTGCTCTTCTCTGCATCTTAGATGCACTTCTCCATACTTTTTCCAAAATCTCAACATCTTTTTGGTAGTATAGCAATAGTACTTAGGCTTATATACTTATATACCACTTCACATTGCTCTACAGTTTACTTAGCAACCATGGTGTTGCAGGAAATGACCAGGCTGAGCCCAAGGGAGGGGTCAAATATGTCATTAGTCTCGCTTCCCTTTGGACCCAGAAGAGATCCAAGATGAGCCCACCTTGAGTTCCATTGACAATTATCTCCTCTTACCCACTGCCAATTTAGTAGTTGGTAGATCAGATTCTTATGGAGAGCTTAAGCTTGTAATAAAGCTTCTATGGTGGCCAGAACTGGGTGCAGTATTCCAGGTGTGAAGTTACAAAACCTTTGTAAGACCACACATGGAATACTGCATCCAGTTTTGGTCATCACACTTCAAAAAAGATGTTGAGACTTTGGAAAAAGTGCAGAGAAGAGCAACTAAGATGATTAAAGGCCTGGAGACTAAAACATATGAAGAACAGTTGCTGGATTCAGGACTAACCCAGGTTAGTCTAGAGAAAAGAAGGACTAGGGGTGACATGATAGCAGTGTTCCAGTATTTGAAGGCTGCCACAAAGAAGAAGGAGTCAGTCAACTTATTTGCCAAAGCACCAGAGGGCAGGACAAGAAACAATGGGTGGAAACTAATCAAGGAGAGAAGCAACCTGGAATTAAGGAGAAACTTCCTAACAGTGAGAACAATTAACCAGTGGAACAGTTTGCCTTCAGATAATGTGGGTGCTTCATCACTGGATGATTTTAAGAAGAGTCTACACAGAGGGTTGGACTAGAAGACCTCCAAGGTCCTTTCTAGCTCTATTCTATTCTACTTCTACTCCAAAGTAGAGGGCAATTGAGTTGGAGCCTAATTATCATGTTCAGAAAAATCATGGAGCTGAAAGGGGATATCAAAAACATTGAACTAACCCTTGCTCACTGTAAAAAAAAAAATAATCCAAATTTCAGCACGCAGAGAAGGAAGCCAGTGTGTAGCCTTGGACACAATCTTCACTGGGCAAATAATTCCACTGTCAGAAAGCTTTCAGCCGCATGAGCATCCTCCTGGCCTTCTTTGAAGGTGGAGTCTTTTACTGTCTAAAAAGGTGGCACTGTTTGTCTTTTTCACCTTTATATCACGCTGCTGACTCATTTGCAACCTGTGAGCGACTAGAATTTCCAGATACTTTTCACCCATTTCATGTTTGCATGTCAACCTTCCACTGTAAATAATTAATTGCCAAAATAAAATTTAATGAGATAGAATACAAAAGAGCCAGCAGGCATCTGATTAATATTGTTTTGTCTGATTTTTTTCATTACATCCCTACTTTGATTTACCTTCCCAAGAATAATTCCACCCCCCCACCCACCCAGGGGTGGGATTCTACAAGTTTGCACCTGTTTGCTAGAACCGGTTGTTAACATCCTGGGCAGTTCGGAGAACCGGTTGTTAGAAGAAATTACTGGCCTAATCCTGTCAGGAAGACAGGAAGGAAACATTCTGCTGTTGCTTACAGAAACTGCCTCTCCGTTAATCCTTATTACATTCTTAGCAGGACTAGACTTCCTGTCTCAGGAACTTCTCTGGAGTTTTTTTCTCCTCCTTTGCTGGCACTTTGCTTATGTGGAGTGACCATTCAAAGTTACAATGGCACTGAAACAAGTGACTTATGACCCTTTTTCACATTTGCGACTGTTGCAGCATCCCCACAGTCATGAGAGGTCAGGCAAAGAGATGCGTGCCTCGTGTGAGTGATGTTGAGTTGGCCACACCCAGCCAGTCACATGACCACCAAGCCATGCCCACCACCTAAGCCATGCCCACAGAACCGGTTGTTCAAAAAATTGAATCCCACCCCTGCCCACACCCCAAAAATAAAAACCTGTTTCAAAATGCAAGACTACAATATACAGTGGATAAATAAATGGATGAAAATTCACAAGTTTGGAATTAAACTTTGCACAGTCCTATAAACATTAGCAATTTTAGGAATGGCACACTGGACGGAAACCTGAGTGTACTTGGTATACTTCTCTAGGAACCTTTGCAAGTTTGCCTTTGAGGCAGAGGATCAATTGTGGTGTAGTGTTTAAAGCAATCTTTTCCAACGGAATGCCTTCCAGTTACATTGACCTAGGTGTTTATTTAACCAATTTGTACACTCATCTCAACAAATGAGTCTGAATAATAAGCCATATCAAGATATTGCTATATAAATTGCTTTCGATGGCAAGATGGGCATTGTATAAATTTAATTATTAAATAACTATAAATCCCATTATCCCAGGCTGGGAGATGGTCAGGGTTGAAATCCGACACATCTCAGAGGTGCTGGGTACCAAAAGGACTGGACCAAAATACTTATCACTGGGTGCAGTGATCAATTCTCAGTCTTGTCACAGTGCTTTTAGGTGGAGAAAAAAACATGTATTTATATCCAATGCACCTTCCTCCTCCTATTTACCCTACAACAACAACCCTGAGGTGGTTTGGACTGATTAGAATACAGATTAGAAGAGTTAAAGGGACCTTGTAGGTCATCCTTCCACCCAAGCATGAGGCCCTACACCATTTCTGACAAATGGCAGTCCAATCTCTTCTTTAAAGCTTCCAGGGGTGAAGCTCCCACAACTTCTGAGGGCAAACAGTTCCATTGGTTGATTGTTCTCACTGTCAGAAAACTCCTCGAATAAAGGTCCAACTTAGAGAGGAACAAGTCAAAGGTAGGTAACAAGGAACAGACCGGATGTCCACGAAATCTAAATAGCTTCACCCCTTCCTCCTCTCTGGGGCAACCCCCCAAATATTGGAAAACTGCTATCCTGTCTCCCCTGGTCCTTCTCTTCACTAGACTAGCCAAGCCCAGTTTCTGTAACTGTTCTTCATATGTTTTAGTCTCCAGTCCCCTGATCATCCTGGTTGCTCTTTCCAGAGTCTCAACATCTTTTTTATAATATGGTGACCAAAATTGGATAATGTATTCTCGGTGTGGTCTTGCTAAGGCTTTATAGAGTGGTATTAGTCTCTCACTTGATCTTGATTGTAACCCTCTGTTAATGCAACATAGCATTGCATTGGCTCATATTTAACTGACTGAGAGGGAGTGACGGGCCCTATGTCATCCAACTGGCTTTCATGCCCAAAGAAGGACTAGAACTCACAGCTCCTGACTTCTAGCCTGGTGCCTTAACCACTAAACCAGTTTGGCCTCTGGAATGTAGAAGCTATATGGTTCACCCACCTTGTAATCTTTACCCTGGCTGCCATTTTTTTCCCCTGGACATCATAAAAGCTATTATTTTTAAAGCAATAAATATTCTGCGCTTGAAATATTCTTCTGTAGAATAAGCATTACCCACTAATCTCCCATATCATTGGGAGAGACTCTCTTTTCATCTCCTAGTACAATACCAGGACTGACAGCTACAATGGCCATTTATGTGAGGCTTTAAAACATATCTTTCTTCAGTTGACTTACAGTGTTTAATTATTCAGTGCAAAAGGGTGATTTAATTCTCTTTTAAATCAACGAGTTTATCATCTGCATCTGTCTCATATGTTTTGATTTGTTATTAGATCAGTGGTGTTTTTGTCGATCACCCAGGCAGCCTGGTGATAGGAGACATATTAATTAAAGACCGCCAATCAGTATTATCAAGGGGAGCTGTTTGAAAGGAGTAGAAGGAAGTGAAGGTGTTGAAAATTTTATTCTTAATTCTTTGGAACCCCTGTCTTCACAGCAAAGCAGAAAAGTAGGGAAAGCTCTGAGGTGCCTGATATGAAACCTAGTTTGTGATTCATGAGTCAGAAGGGAAATCGGCCAGTTTGAAACTCCCAATCCTGGCTAATGAAAAAAAAAAATCTCTTACAAAGTAGCAAGTGAAATTCAGAAAACCAAGGCAGAAGGGAAAAAAATAGCTTTTTCTTCTTCGTTCTCACTATCTTTAACCATTGAGAGAATTGTTATATTCTTTAAACCAGTCCTTGGTATTTTATGGCACACGGTCCATATCCAACTCACTGGCAGTCCAAATCTGGCCCATGGCATCAGTGGCATTGGCAGCAGGGGGCACGGCAGGGCAGGAGTGAGGTGGGAATGGGGTGTAGCATTGGAGGGGAGGACATTGGTGTGGAGGGGAGGGAGACAGGGTGGCACAGTGGCCCTCCACAATAATTCCAGTTTCTCATGTGGCGTCTTGGGAAAATGAATTGCCTACCCCTGTTTAAGACATGCTCTCAAAGCAGTTTACAGTAATTTAGAGTAAGAGACTTCTGGCTTCCAAAATGTGATGCATAAGAAAAAAATGATGGAAAAGATATCAGGAGACTGCTGAGTTTTGTGGGACGCTTATCATTTATATAATATTTATTTAAAAATGTGAGCATTGAGAGAAAGTTTTATGAGAATTAACAAATTTATTTAAAAAAAAAACCATGATTCCTGGGCACTGCTTTAATATAATGTTTTTAAANATGAGAATTAACAAATTTATTTAAAAAAAAAAAACATGATTCCTGGGCACTGCTTTAATATAATGTTTTTAAAGCCACAATAGACACTGACTGTAATAACTAGAAATCAAAGCCCTTTAAAAAAAAACATATCTAATTGTATTAGCAATACAGAATGTGTTATAGATATTACAGGGTTTTTACTGATGTGCAGGCAATTGCATCCTGGACCAATAACTGATTCCAAATAGACTTCAAGGGTAGCTCCACTAAGAGTANATACAGAATGTGTTATAGATATTACAGGGTTTCTACTGATGTGCAGGCAATTGCATCCTGGACCAATAACTGATTCCAAATAGACTTCAAGGGTAGCTCCACTAAGAGTACATACATGTACTCTTATATATATGGAGGGCAGGATCACTCTTACTCCAGAGCCTCTACTTTCCCCTCCAGTAGTAGCCATGAATCCAGAAAGATCGTAAACCCATCCAATGTAAGAATTGGAAGATGGGGTGAGAAGACAATCTCATGACGAAACAACAACTCTGTTTCATCCCATCCTGATTATTCAAACATGCAGACCACCAGGTCAACGTTTCTAAGTATCTTCCATTCCCCCATGGTGGCAATATACAACCAGATACTCTGATGATACTTCATGCCATGGTGGGATTCAATTTTTTTTTGCTATTGGTTCTGTGGATGTAGCTTGGTGGGCATGGTAGGGGAAAGATACTGTAAAATCTTCATTTCCTTCCCACCCCACTAACCTGCTTTCCAGCTCCGTTCTCCTGTGCAGGGCAACAAAAGAAGACCCAGCCAATCAGCTGGGACTCGGGAGGCAGAGAATAGATGGGGGCGGGGCCAGTCAGAGGTGGGATTTGTCGGTTCTGCGAACTACTCATAATTTCCGCTACCGGTTCTCCAGAACTGGTCAGAACCTGCTGAATACCACCTTTGCTTCATGCCAAAATGATCGGGCGCCGCTATGGCTCAGCAGGTAAGGCGCTGGGCTTTGTTGGCTGGAAACCTGACAGCCCAGTTTAAAACCCGAGCATGGCATGACAGGGTGAGTGCCAGTGGTGGGATTCAAATTTTTTTACTACCAATTCTATGGACATGGCTTGGTGGACGTGGCAGGGGAAGGATACTGTAAAGTCTCCAGTCAGAGGTGGGATTTGCTGGTTCTCCGAACTACTCAATATTTCCGCTACTGGTTCTCCAGAACTGGTCAGAACCTGCTGAATACCACCTCTGGTGAGTGCCCATCTCTGCCCACATAGCATTCAAAATCACCCAAGTACGGGGAGATAAGTAAGTACCACTTTGGTAGGATGAGCGTCTGGCTCCTGCCCACCTAGCAGTTCAAAAGTCTGCAAATGCAAGTAGATAAGTAAGTACCACTTCTGTGAGGAGGAAACAGGGCTCCGCGATGTCACAATGGTCACGTGATCACAGAAACATCTTCAAACACTGCTGGCCACAACCTTGAATCAAAAATGAGCAACAGCCCCAAAGTCCACAACGTCTAGCAGAGTAAAATCCCCAGGGAGTCATTTCCTTCCTATCCTGATGTGATGATACTTCATACCAAAATCACAGATAGCCTCTCCTGGTGACTTCACCTCACATAGTGAAAAAGGATCTATCCTTGAAGAACCCCACAAGAAGGTGTCCTACTTGGGGAAAAAAACAAGGAAAACCAGTATCTAAATCCATAAACCACCAAGTGTCTTGTTGGCTGAAGCACCGAATAAAATTTGCCTCAGGGTAAACTTTGGCCCCTGCTGTAATAACAGGATTTTGCACTTTAGATCTAGATAAATGTGATAAATTTGCATAGGTAACCTTATATTGCACTATTTATTTTAGGCAATATTACAATACATTATCCTGGCACCATTGAAAAACAAAGTTGAAATTCTAGAGTCCTTCACTGACATTAACTGTTTTAAGATGCACATACTTAAAACTCTTCCTTCCCTCCCTCCCTCCCTCCCTCTTAGTCATCTATCTTCCTTCCTTTGTCCTTCCCTCCCTCCTTCTCTCATCCTAGAGTCCTTCATTGAATTAGCTGTTTTAAGATGCGCATATTTAAAGCCCTTCTTTCCTTCCTTCCTTCTTTCCTTTCCTCCCTCCCTCCTGTCTTTCTCCCTTCAGTCATCCATCTTCTTTCCTTTGTCCTTCCCTCCCTCCTCCTTCCCTCTCTCATCCCAGAGTCCTTCATTTAGTTAGCTGTTTTAAGATGCACATATTTAGAACACTTTCTTCCTTCCTTCTTTCCCTCTCTCCCTTCCTCTTAGCCTCTTCCTTCCTTTCTCCTTCCTTCCTTTCTTCCCTCCTCCGTCCCCCGCCCCTTTCTCCCCTCCTTCCTTCATGCCTTCCTCTCTTCCTCCCTCCCTTCCTTTCATGAGGACCAGAAACGTAGTGCTGGGTCAAAGGAAAGAAAGCTGTGATTCATAGCGTTACACCCAAGGGCAAATTCTGCAGCTTAGATAAAACCTATCAGGTCATTTCTGACAATAAGAAGCTGAACATCCTTCTCCTGACTCTAGCCAAATTACTTTTGTGGCCTCTAAATGGATGCCGTCTTCACAGTGGACGGCGAATCGGGCCTCCCTCCTCCCCTATCGGGCCATTCTTCTCGTCTACAGCCAGGCGTCCAACAAAGTGACCCTCAGGACTGGGCTCTAGTGTTTGCTCCCTATCTCACCCACACCCCAATTTAGCCATCAAAGAACCATTATCCATGACTAGTCAAACAAATTCTCCAGTCATTGATGTCCCTCACCGGGTGAAACATCTGCAAGGGGGATATTTGGACAAGAATACAATCAGGGCCATTTTCAAGCCGGCTAGCCCCGGTGAGCAGCTATTTCCCATTACCAGAATGAAATGACTTTCAGTTTGCTTAAAGCCAAAGCAACGTTGACAGAGCGATTAAAGGGAGGGAGGGGGAAGGGAAGGGGGAGTTTGACTTGGGGGGAGGGTGGAGGGGAGGGGAGGAAAGAGAGTTACTTTACTCCACCTGAGTTCTGGTTCTTCCTGGGGCCTAGACCTGGTCTTATTTGAGCAAAGATTATCTTGACAAATTGGATAAACATTTTATGCATGACAAGATGCTGACGGAGGACCAGTTCTGCAAGCACACCTGTCGGTAGGTTTGCTTAGTGTGTGACCAAGGTGTTCCCCTAACCCTAAGTCCTCTCAGGCTGCTCTGTTTACTGTAGGACAGGTACGGGCAGATCCAAGCGATGGGCCTTAGCAACAGTTGTGGCAATCTTTGCCTAGCATGGTGTATGTGTGTGTGTGTTTTAAACTTTTTTTAAACACACAAGCACATTTGAGTAGACGAGGTTACCAACAGCTCCTCACGCTAGGCTTTACTTTGCAAATGGTGTGTGTGTGTGTGCACGTGTGTTGCTTTCAAGAGGACTCCAGATCTGCAAGCATTCCTCAGTTTTTAGACAGGGTGGGCGGTAGGTTGGAGGGCAGAGGGAGGAGGGGAGAAGGTGTGTGGTAACCTTAAAAAAGAGCATTGCATTTACAAAATAACAGGGGCCTTGGAGGTCTTCTCATCCAACCCGTTGCTCAAGCAGGAGACCAACGTGATTTCACCGCACCAATGTGCCTACCATCCCTGTCCTAATGTTCCTTTTTATTCGTATCCATTTCATGGGTTCGTAACCATGCTTATACTTATACCTGTTGTCTAATACTTGCTTGACAAATAAATAAGTCAATCAATCAATCAATAAATAATAAAATAAAATAATAAAATAAAATAATAAAATAAATAATAAAAAACAATAAAATAAATAATAAATTGAACAATAAAATAAATAATAAAATAAATAAAAAATGACTTTTCAGACTCTTTGAAAACCTCCCGTGATGGAGCACCCACACATCCCACTGATGAATTGTTCTAACTGTGAGGAGATTTCTCCGTAGTTCTTAGGTTGCTTCTCTCCTTGATTAGTTTCCATCCATTGCTTCTTTGTCCTGCCTTCAGATGCTTTGGAGAATAGGTTGAGCCCCTCTTCTTTGAGGCAACCCCTCGATATACTGGAACACTGCTATCATGTCTCCCCTAGTCAGGGGTGGAATTCGACCAGTTCAGACCAGTTCTATAGAACCAGTTGTTATGATTCTGCGCAGTTCGGAGAACCAGCTAATCATGCCCCTGGCTGGCCCCGCTCCTCTCCGCCCACCTCTCCCCTCCCTGCCTTGTCAGTCCTTCTCGCGCATGCGTAACATTGCGTGCATGCCCGACATCGCTGACTGCATTCTTCCCCACCCAGTCACTCCTTAAGGTATTTCTTTTTTTTTTTCCCTCCCGACAATCAAGCTGTTTCAGGATTCCCCTCGTTGTCTTAGACTTCCCTGAGACCCGGGAAGGCAAAAAAATGGAGGGAGGGATACAGCACCCCCTGCACCCTTCATTTTGTGCCTTCCTGGTCACAAAAACACCCGCCAGAAGGCCCCAAAATGCACCTCCAGGCTCCATTTTTTTTCCTTCCTGGACCCCAGGGAAGCCTTCTAGGAGAAAAAATGCCCTCCCCAGGAGGCCTCCCTGAGGCCCAGAAGCCCCCCAAAAATGGGGAGATGGGGTGCTGCAAAAAAGAAAAGAAAAAGCCATGCCCACCCAGTCACATGGCCACACCCACCTAGCCACGCCCACAGAACCGGTTGTTACAAAAATTGAATCCCACCCCTGCCCCTAATCCTTCATTTCACAAGACTAGCCATACCCAATTCCTGCACACCATTCTTCATATGTTTCAGCCTCCAGGCCTCTAATCATCTCTCTTGATTATTAATTAACAAAGCCAGCGTTGGCTAACTTTTGATTTGAGGGGAAAAAAATAGCCCAAAGGAGATATTTTAAAAAAAAAAATCATTGAAGGATTACTGCATTGGAATGGTGAGAAAGTTCAGGGGGCCCAAGCAATCATTTGGATAGATCCATGATAGAGAACCTATGGCATGCAAAGCCATCTTGGCCGGCACGTGAGCCGTCGCCCCGGATCGAGTCCACTGTGCATGCGGACATGCCTACTGCCAGCCAGATGATTGTCAGATATAGGCTGGGCATGCATGGGGGGCAGGGCATGCATAGGAGAGACACACACGCATGCATAGAGGTGTCAAGGCACATGCAACAAGCGATGGGGGAAGGGTCACACTGCATTATGGGTGTGTGTGCACTTTCAGCATGCAACAATGAAAAGTTAGCCATCACTGGTCTAGATCATGATATGACATACAGTTTCTTAACGATAAGAGCATATTAAACTTGTATACTGCCTGATTCTCTAAGAATTTGAAAAGAAGCAGAACACAATCAGATCATTTTCTGAGCCTGCTAGTCAAACTACTATCAGTAGTTTGACAGGCTAAATGTGTATAAACTGATGTGTGATCATCTGCAGAGTAGACATATGCGACTGTGTGTGACAATTGTAGAGATGTGCCCCTCGAGTTACTAAGAGTTGAATTCAATGCAAAAGCAATTTTCAATGCTTCATTATAAGTGCTTATTAAATACTACTACACTGCTGCTATTACCGGATCTCACCATTTTCATTCATGATTTTTTTTTTTTTACCAGACTGCCTGCAATGAGGATTTTTTATATATTTATTTTCTTTAAATGGTGGTGAGAAGGGAGAGTAAATGGGTGCAAGAGTTACTTAGATGGCTAAATTAGTTTGCAAATGGATATTTATCTCTGGAAATCAGCAGGAAAGGTGAAACCTGTTTCATTTCATTCCTCCATTTCACTTTGTGTTTCCACCGCATTAAAAAAAAAAATCAGTCAAAATTTCATTCCAAATTTCTACCCACAGTATGCATTCTCTCTATGTGATTTCCCTAAGTGAGGGACGTGAATTTCTCATGTATTTTCAGAGCCATACGCATTGCAGAACTGTGACAATATTTAAACGGCTATGAATCCAATAAATACGAATAAAATCCATGATGGAGCAGGTTTCTCACCCATCCCTATTAGTCACCCAAATTCCTCTCTCTCTCTCTCTCTCTCTCACACACACACACACACACACACACACCCCCCCCCCCTTTTTTTAATAAATGCAAACCGCACAAATTTAAATGACGGTTTGACTTAAGCCATGTTAAGTGATGTTTAGGAATAGTGTCAGCAAAAAAACATGGCCTTCACAACATAGCACAATCATTCTCTCTGTCTAATGTATGCACACACACGCAGAAACACATACACACACACGCGCACACACACATACACACACCAGGTTAGCACAGGTATAGGACGTTATCAGAGGAGTTAATCAGGTCTCCAAAGTAGTCTGCGTCTTACATCCTGCCTTCTGGGGGTGATTAGGTACAGGGAGTTGTTCCTACAATGTAATCCCTCCGATTTCGATGTCATTAGTTCAGTGTGCAAGTCACTCTATATTCTGCTAAGGGATTTTCTGTTTAATTTGACTGAACCATCCATCGTACAGGCCTAGATTAGTTCTGCTGTTTAAGGAGAGGCTCTGATTTTGTTGTGCTTTTTTTTTTTTTTNTTTTTTTTTTTTTTTCTCCCCTTCCAAAAAAAAAACAACAGGCTAACGTTTTAAAACAAAAACATTTGGTATTACTGCTTATCTCTGGAAAGATGAGGGTGGCAGAAATTAAGAGGACATTTGTATATTCAAGGCTGGGAACCAGGTGACTGAATCACCAGAGTTTATTTAGGAAGAGACAGGTAAGGGACTGTACGCTGTAAGGCTATAAGCATCAAAGTGGACAATGGTTTTCATGGTCAAGGGAATCATCTTGATTATTATTATTCTCACCATGGGCTCAATGACCGTGCGATAAAGGGGGTGAATTCCTGACAAAATGTTGAGAATATTCAATATTTAATACTATATTACTAAATACGATATAGTGTTAAATATTAATGCAGTACAATTCACACGAAGGGTGACATGATAAGTGTATTCCAGGATTTGAGGGGCCACAGAGAAGAGGGGATCAACTTATTTTGAAGAAAGCAAGACAAGAAACAATGGGTGGAAGCTAATCAAGGAGGGAAGCAACCTGGAATTAAGGAGAAACTTCCGAACAGTGAAAACAATTAACCAGTGGAACAGCTTTTCTTCAGAAATCATGGGAGCTTCATCACTGGAGGTTTTTAAGAAGAGACTGGACAGAGAACAGATAATCAGAGTTGGAAGGGACCTTATAGGTCATCTAGTCCAATCCCCTGCCCAAGCGGGAGACCCTATGCCATTTCTGACAGATGGCACTCCAATCTCTTCTTGAAAGTTGTTGTGGAGCGGCGGAAATTATTGAGGTAGACATGGAGCTAATAGGCAAGTAACTTTATTACAATGAATAAAGGGTTGCCGCGGCTGCCGGGCTAACAGGCAGTCAGCTGGTGGCAACAGCTGATGCCGTTTGACAGCTCCTTTTATAGCCGGCTGTCA
>BHFT01068380.1:0-13861 GCA_004320025.1 Laticauda laticaudata
CCAATGGATGGCAAGCTTTTTTGTCCGTTTTACATCCTCTTTGCATCCGTTGGTGCAGTGTGACAGGGGCTTTAACAGTAGATGTTGAACAAACTCAACTCAGCCCTCTTTAAGATGATATCCCATATTTACCATTAAAAAACAACAACTAAGAAGTACCTCATCGTAAGTCTTCAACATGGAAACAGTAGATCCATGGGATATCTTTGCATGCACATTTTAAAGTGCATTCTAGAACATTGTACCTCTTAGGGATATAAAGTTGAGGAGAAAAAAAATCTACAGCTAATGAGTGGTTAACCTGGGTGCTTTAGGAATAAATCTTTCTGTCTTTCTGTTGTCCATCTATGTGCATTCTGGAAAACATGCTTTGTGATAGTGTCCAGGGCATGTTGTTAATATTGTATCTCTCCTTTGCTTCTCATACCAACCCCCCCCAACAAAATTGAGAACAACAGAATAATAGAATAGAATAGAATAACAGAATAATCTCCTCCTCCTCCTCCTCCATCAGATGTGCTTTAAATTATAATGGTGGCATCGGTCCCTGTAACTGAAACTTAGATTCAACTATTTTTAGTAGACATCCAGATCCCTATAGGGACTCTGGCAGGTTAAAAAGTGATCTCTCTCATTCTTTCCTTGCACTCAAATTTAATCTGTCATTCTTTGCCAGCAACACACAGGACAGAAAAGAGTCAGAGGATCATTATGTGAGTGGAAAAACCACGGTTAATTTGGTATCAAAAGGTAATAGGATAAGGTCTTGGAAACTCTCGCCTATTGTTCTGTAGAATTAATTTCAGCAGGTTAGATGCTTCTGGTGACTGATATGAACAAGATATGAACAAGCTAATTAGAATGGAAAATATGTTTTTAATATGATATAATACATTCTTTGCACTTCTCTTCCCTTCTCCATTCCCCCTTTCCCTGTTCACCCTTTGGCCTTTGACCTTCCCCCACTTCCCTCTTCCTTTTATTTACCATCGCTCTCTTCCCCTCTCTTCCCTTTCCTTCCCCTCTCTTTCCTTCCCCTCTCTTCCCTTCTCTTCTCTTCTCTTCCCTTCCCTTCCCTTCCCTTCCTTTCCTTTCCTTTCCCTTCCCTTCCCTTCCCTTCCTGATAAAAAAGCTAATTATATCACCAAACAGAAAGTAGGAGAACTTCCCCTGTGGAAATCTATTCATGTTTAATTTTCTAACAAGCTTCTTTATATCCATTTTTTTTTTTTACAAAACTCCCATCAATGATGAATGATCAATGATGCAAAGACCCTCAATTTGGGAAAACTCCAGGAGACAGTGCAGGGCAGAGGGGCCTGGCATGGTCTAGTCCATGAGGTTGTGAAGATACAACTTAGCAACTGAACAACTCCATCAGTGAAGTGAAAATATTGATAAATATTCAGCATGAAACAGGCAGAAGAGGATGGGGGATTGGTACAGCTGGAAAACTGTGGATGAAATCAGTGCATTGGAACAACAAGTGGGATCAGACTGATTTGGGCTTCATTTGCGCTGAATGTGAGATGACTAAATACTGATATTTCAACTGCTAAATAGTTTGTAAGACAAGAAGCAAAGCATTCAATGATTTAAGAGCATCAATCTGGAAACTCTGGTCTAGGGCAGTTAAATGTTGTTGCAAATTAGGGCTGCAAATATCCAGGCCTCCATTAGAGGGCAGTAAAGAGGTTCAGAAAACAACCAGTGATCTTCTGATGAACAGCTGGATTCTTGCCCCTTAGATTTGGTAAATCTGCAAAGACATATATGATACCTAATGGGAGATGAAATCCATGTATTAGTCACAGATGAAATCCATGTATTAAAAATATATGAAGATTATCTGTTTTGTTAAATATTTGTCTACTTAATATTGCTGATTTGTTCAATGTTTTCCAAATTCATCAGTTGAGAGGGTTTGATTCACTGTGCTGTCAGGAGTGTCGGGTGATGTGACATTGATCCAGTGGTGGGATTCAAATAATTTAACAGTCGGTTCTCTGCCCTGATGATTTCTTCCAACAACCAGTTCACCAAACTGCTTAGAAAGTTAACAACTGGTTCTCCTGAAATGGTGCAAACTGGCTGAATCCCACCACTGCATTGATCCCTTTTTCATCATAACTGTATCCACTGGATCTCTGGGTTGAGGATACGTTTGGTCAAAGGACTTGTCTGCAGTTGTTTCATCACCTGACTAAGTAACATCCTCAGTGCTAGTCGGTTTGCTACTTACACAATGCAATTGGACTGGAAGGGGACTTAGATGTCTTCTAGTCCAAACCTTGCTCAAGCAAGAGACCCCATATCATTCTGGACTAAAGGCTGTCCAGTTTCTTCTTGAAAACCACTGGTGAAGGAGCACCCACAGCTTCCAGAGAAAAGCCAATCCAATAAATAATTGTTTTCATTGGCAGGAAATTTCTCCTTGGTTCTGGATTGGATTTCTGTTTGGTAATCTTCCACCTGTTACTGCTTGTCCCATCTTCTGGTGCTTTGGAGAATAGGTCAACCCTTTCTTCTCTGTCCCAGCCACTCAAGTACACATAGTAGCTGTTCTGACCAAGGCTTCCAGAGACTGTAATTAAGCACACACTTAGTCCAAACAACTCTTGTTTTATTTCAGCGCTGGGAATTACGTTCATTCCCAACCCATAATGAGTCCCAAACACTGTCTTGAGATAAGCACCCACTTTCATCTCCTTTGAATTGCTGCCAATAACTAAAGTGCCAAATGAACTGAAAAAAGCCAAACAGAGTACAAAGTCCACACAGAGCTTCAAGATTTAATCCGAACAGAACGAATGACTTTGGTTCCTGCAAAGGTTTCTATACCTTTGCACTTCCTTTATACCTTATGGGAGGGGCAATCACCTTCCAGCCTTACTCCCAAGTCGTCCCTTTTGTCTCAGCTGCTCTTGCCTTCTGGCAGCTCTGCACACATGCACACTGGGAACAGGCTCCCCTTGTTCCGTTGCCTTGCCTTCTGGAGGCTCCGGAGTCAGCACCCCACTCCCAGATGGTCCTGGCCCCATTTCTGTAATGAACACAGTACCCTCATCCAAGTCCTCTCCAGACTCCCAGACTGGTCCCTGTTCTTCCCCACTGTCCAATTCTGCTGCCATCTGCAAAGGCTGCTAGTGAACCACAACAGTAGCTTGACAGTGTTGGCAGGGTATGGTTTTTCTCCTTGGTAGTTTCTTTATTAGCATATTGTTTTTTGTCTGATTGTTTGTCTGATCTCCACATATCTGAATGTTGGCTGTTGGAGGGATGCATCCTCATCTTTTTGTTTCTTTCCTAAGTATTTTATTATTTCCTTTCAATGATGTATAAATTTGGTTTATCTCTGTGTGTCTGTTGATGGCTGATTTGTCTGAATGCCAACTTTCCAGGAATTCTCTAGCATTTTTAGTACTGTTCACTACTTATAGTCATAAACCTGAGAGGCGGAGCATATAAGTTAAAATAATAAAAAATGAATCAATCAATAAAATTTGGATAACTTAGCTAGAACTGTGAACATTCAATTCCAGATCTTCATCGTCTAGTCAGTTTTATTCATTGAAATTCTGAGGAACCCACAAGAAGAATTCTACTCCATTTTCTTGGGGTCACTTTGCATGAGAAAAGGGATGGAAAAATGAGAAAGCAGAGGTTGAAAAACCTCTGCAGTGAGGATAGTATGTATAAAATTAAGATAGTGGCATGGTGTCCCTGGCCACTTCATAATTAAATAAATTCTAAATTCTCTTTTTTTGTTTGAAACATTTTCGAAAGCAAATTCCGTCATTACCTTAAATGACAACCAGTAGGAAAATTTCTTTTCCCAGCACTAATAAGCCTCCTTTAACATAAAAGTGGAACATACTTGAAAAAAGAAAAGAAAAAAAAGAGAGAAACAGCTCTTGAGATGAATTGCTTCAAGCAAAAGATAGTTAACTAACTGAGCAGAGTTTTTTTTTATGAGCCAGAGTCATATTTTTCCCCATTGATTTCCTGTTCTCTGAAATACTTCAGTTCTTTTCTTTTCTTTTTTAAATCTATTACCTTGTTTATCCTGAATTAGTGCATTATTCTCCCTGGGAAGCTGGGTGTACGCTGCGTGGTGCCTGGTGCGTGATTGCTTGCTAAATCGGTTGATTCAACAAGCAGCAAATTTCCCAGTGCAGTGATGTGCAGCAAAGTTTTAGGCCAGAGGAAGATAAATGCAGCTGCTGGAGGGAGGGATTATATATCTCAATTATATATCTCAATCCAGTGGTGGGAATCAAATAATTTAACAATTGGTTCGCCCAGAGTCAGGTTGGCTATTGTGGGAGGCATGGTTTATCCCTGGCCTCCAGCTCCGCTGCATATGTGGGATGAGCCTCCCGTGATGGCCAACCTGACTCTCAGTGAACCGGTGGTTAAATTACCTCCCGCCTCCCACTATCAAAGTGGATCCTGGGTGCTGTGCTGCAATGGAGAAATGGACAATGGAGTGGCTGGCGAGGGAAGGAGGAGGAGCAGAGAGAAGAAAGAGGGAAAGCAGCCTTCTTCTTCCCTTGCACCAGCTGCTCTATTGCTCGTTTCTCCATTGCAGCACAGCGCAGAGCCCACTTTGATAGCTGGATAGTGGATAGGATCCACTTTGATAGCTGGGAGGGGTTGGGTGAGTAATTTAACAACTGGTTCACCCAAACCTGTGTGAACCAGCTGAATCCCACCACTGCCTTAATCCCTTTGGTTGTTTCCTGAGCCCCCTCCAAGCATGCATGATAAAAATCTGGGATTTTAATTTTACATTGGGTATATGATTGTAGTGGTCAATGGTACCATAGATCTTTTATGTCTATGAAGATTCTCAGTCCTTCGGGTCATAGTTGCCCCAAAGGTGCTTCTTCAAGAGACATCTGAACTTTGGTGTATTTTTTCTTGAAGATGTTTCACTTCTCATCCAAGAAGCTTCTTCAGTTCTGGCTGAATGCTTTGGAATGGAAGGACTGCAAGGGACACAAATTCTTCCACTCCTTACCATTCAACAGGAACTGAAGAAGCTTTTTGGGCGAGAAGTGAAATATCTTCAAGAAAAAAAACAAAACAAAGGAAGTCCAGTTCTTTTTGAAAAAGTACCTTCACGACATCGGTCTTTTAGAAGTGTGGTACCCATTTTCCTCTTAAAATCCCAAAAACATCTCCTAAATTCATCCATAGTTCCTCCCCTTGCAATTTTTGATGTGTGGCAAAGCCAGCAAAAGCCTGGAAGTGCAACTTATGAGCACATTAATGACATGTACTGCTTTTTAGATGCATGGAAATTCCTCTGAAAGGATGTTGGACAAGTTTCTTGCCTCATAAGGGCAGGATAGTCAATGAAGACAGGTCTGATGACATCATGGTGCAACACTGTACTTACATCCTGGATGCATGTATATAAATCAGCGGAGAGCCATTCTAATTTCATGATATATGTCCTTTTTTTCTCTGTCACTAAGCAAGCGATCAACCTTAGAATTCTTAAACTAGGTTGCTTGCTAGGCTTAGTAGATTTATATCTTCAAGCCTGTAAAATAAGTGACATAGGGCTTTGCACAGTGTTGGGATTCAATTTTTTTTATTACCACTTCTGTGGGCATGGCTTGGTGGGTGTGGCAGGGGAAGGTTACTGCAAAATCTCAATTCGCTCTTGCCTGCTTTCCAGCTCCGTTCTCCTGTGCAGGGCAACAAAATAAGTCTCAGCTGATCAGCTGGGACTTGGGAGAAAGAGACCAGGTGGAGGCAAGGCCAGTCAGAGGTGGGATTTGCTGGTTCTCCAAATATTCAACATTTTCACTACCAGTTCTCCAGAACTGGTCAGAACCTGCTGAATACCACCTCTGCCACATTGCCAACCCTCTTACTATACAAGGGAATGAAAATTACACTGAGCAAAGCAGCCTCAGCAAATGAATTCACACTCCTATTTTCTTTTAAATTCCATAAAATGAATGGACAACCAGAGAAGGTCTTTGCCTCACTTTATCCTACTGCTTTAAGAAAATGAAATGGAGTGAACCGTATTAACAAAAGATTGAAGGTGTTGAGTCTATTTAACCTGGGGGAAAAGATGATTAACAGGGAATATGATACCATCTTTGCATATTTGAAGAGCTGTCACACAGATGATGAAGCCAATTTGTTTCCTGTTCATCCAGAGGACAAGACCTGAACTGACAGGTTCAAATGACTGGAAAGATGCTATCAGCGGTTTGACTGTGGAACAGTCTGCCTCAGGACACTTCTGTACCTTTGCGAGCCTTGTCACTGGCATCCTGAGCAGTCGTGCTGGGCCACCAGGCATGAGTCTTCGATGTCGCTCCTCCATAGGGCTAGACATGCTTCAATGGAGGGGCACAGAAAAATGGCTTTCAACTCGCAACCTGACCCCCTTTTTCTATTATCCTGTCACTGTATTTCCTTTCTGCAACAGGAGAATAAGCACTGTGAAAGGGAAAACTCAAAAGCCACCTTTTGAAGCCACCCAGGAAGACAGGGCAAGATGCCATCTCACCTTGGTTACTGGAGGGTGGGTGAAAATTGCAGGAACCAGAAGACGAGATGAAGTGGAAACTCTCAACAGTTCCTCTGAAGCAAGAGCTGGGGTGATAATTAGAGGGTGAAGTTTCTCGATTTTATTTGGCGGTGGATAAGACCAGCAACCTCTTGCAATTTTATTCTTTGTCTGTAGAGCGGATAGTGACTACCCAAAAGCCATCAAGTGCAGTAATTGGGGAGGCGGAAAAGAAAAAGAGACTTCAATTTAGAATAATGCAGGTCATCCTCAACTTACGACTACAGTTGAGCTCAAAGTGTCAGCATTCCAGCAAACCTCCACTCCAGCCAATAACTCCGGGACAGACATCTTCTCAAAAGTTTATTTTGGATAGTAAACTGGCACAACTAGGGAATCCAGAATCTGAAAGTTCCGGGCTTCCTTGCAATAAGTAAAAACTACAAATCCATCTCCTGCACCCATCATCACATCACATACCCCACTCACCATCCGTTCCAACTTAAGACTTCCCCTCACTTATGTGCAAAATAACATGACCTTGAATTAGAAAAAGAATGCTATTATGTCTAACTACATACACTCCAAGAAATTTCCCCCTCCCACTTTCCCAGGCTCAAAATGTGGCACCGTGGGAGCATTTGGTCTCAATACTTCCAAAGCTGACACAAAGTTTTTGTTGCTAAGTGGGACATTTGTCAAGTGAGTTTTGCCCCCATTTTATGACCATTCTTGCCATGGTTGTTTAGTGAATCCCTGCAGTTGTTAAGTGAGTAACATGATTGTGAAGTGAATCTGGCTTCCCCATTGACTTTGCTTGCCAGAAGGTTCCAAAAGGTGATCATATGACCCTGAGACATTGCAATCACCATAAATACGTTCCAGTTGCCAAGCAGCTGAATTTTGATCATGTTGACCTTGGAGATGCTACAACAATCGTTAAGTGTGAAAAGTAACTTTTTCCAATGCTGTTGTAAGTCTAGGACTACCTGTATTATAGTCAAATTCATACCAGTTTTTAGACATGGTAACTCTTTTATTAGAGGGCATTTAACATAACATCTGGAGGTCCATGCATCAGATTTGCAGGATCAGCAGATAGTGGGAGAGGAGTTAGAGAGCCTTTCCAACACTAAGATTCAGTGGAATATTAAGTACTGGGATTCATCACATCAAGACAATCCATATGCCAGAATACTGTTTTATGTGTGCAAACCCATTAACTTGTAGAACATTTAATCTTTGCAAGAATAAATGCTGTCAGTTACCTTTAGTCATAGAAATACAAAAACATATTGAGCTATCATTTCTCAAACATCTTAATTCTTGGCCGAGTAAACACCACACATCCTTTTCCATTTCTTTGTGTGCAGCTTCCAATGTTGACCTTTTATAGTTATTGCATCCATGCTGGCGGAAGATGACAGGACTTTCCATCCAACCCATATGTAGCAGACAATCTTCAGTGCTCACTGAGAATCAATTCCCACAATCCAATAATACTGGAGATGGTTGTGTGATATGCACCCCCAACACAAGCAAGCTCAGAGAGCACCAAGGACCCCTCATTTACAATCCTGACCTACAAATATCCTCCTTATTGATATTTATTTAACCCACATATATTTTGAATTCAGATCACCCTGGGCCCACTGAATCTCCAGCCATTCTTCTAACTGTCAATATGCATTTCAAAAATGCTTAATTCATGTTAAGATTAAGGAATGCCTTCTTAGCTTCTTGCCTTGTATCATTCTAAGATGTGTAGTATTAACTTAGGAACCCAAACTTCAGGATTTGAATGTTTTAACAGATAATAGATAATCAGAGTTGGAAGGGACCTTGTAGGTCATCTAGTCTAATGGGAGACCCTACACCATTTCTGACAAATGGCACTCCAATCTCTTCTTGAAAATCCCAAGTAATGAAGCTCCCACAACTTCTGAGGGCAAGATGTTCCATTGGTTGATTGTTCTCAGTGTCAGAAAGTTTCTCCTTATTTCCAGGTTGAATCTCTCCTTGTTCAGTTTCCATCCATTATTCCTGTCTGACCTTCGGGTGCTTTAGAAAATAGCTTGACCCCTTCCTTTCTGTGGCAGCCCCTCAGATATTGGAAGATGCTATCATGTCTCCCCGGGTCCTTCTCTTCACTAGACTAGCCAGGCCCAGTTCCTGTAACCGTTCTTCGTGTGCCTAAGTCTCTAGTCCTCTAATCATTCTGGGTTGCTCTTCTCTGTACTTTTTCTAGAGTCTCAACATCTTTTTTATAGTGTGGTGACCAAAACTGGATGCAGTACTCTAGGTGTGGTCTTGCTAAGGGTTTATAGAGTGGTATTAGTACCTCCCTTGATCATGATTGTATCCCTCTGTTAATGCAACTTAGGATATGCAATTGTTAATGCAAATTATGTGTGCACAAAACCACACAAACATTCACACAAACACACCCACTACCATGACGATAGCCCTCATAATATTTTCAATTATGGTGCTAATTTGTTTTGGAAAGAGCTATCCTGTTTTCTGTGCAAAGACAAATATTTCTGGATTCAATAACAGGCAAAAACCTACACCCTTAGATGTGTACTCAGTTCTGCTGGATGGAAATCAGAGAAAGGAAGAAAACTACGGAGTATATAATAAGTAAACTGGATCAAACAAATTGCCTCCTGAAGTTTCTAAATGGATTAATATTTATTCATTTTATCCATGCTTCCTTCTGTATCCTTGTCAATTGTTTGGCGAGCCACCAAGAAATGTTGAAAAATTCTTGGCCCAGTAAACAGGCCAGATCCTTTTCCATTTCCTTGTGTGCAACTTCCAATGTTGACCTTTTATAGTTGTTGCATCCCTGCTGGCAGAAGATGGTGGGACTTTCCATCCAACCCATCTGGCGAACCGTAAATGGAAGAAAGCTGGGACATGTGATCCTAAAAATTTTGGAAAGCACAACAACAGCTGGTAAAATATTAAGTTTCCAATTCAATGGGTACTTATGTACATGGTGATGTAAATCCACTTCAGATTAAGATCCAATCTGCTATGAGTGTGCCCACATTATATGTTAAACCACCTGTAGTTGGGTTTATATCAACAACCTCAGATATGCAGACGATATTACTCTAATGTGTAGAAAGTGAAGAGGAATTAAAGAGCCTCTTGATGAAGGTGAAGGAGGTGAGTACAAAAGTTGGCTTGAAACTCAGCATTTAAAAAAAACCTCAAAGATAATGACATCTAGTTCCATCACTTCCTGGCAAATAGAAGGGGAAGAAATGGAAGCACTGACAGATTTCATTTTCTTGGGCTCCAAGATCACTGCAGCCATGAAATTAAAAGACATTTGCTCCTGGGGAGAAAAGCTATGGTAAACCTAGACAGCATATTAAAAAATGCAGACATTACCTTCCTAGAGTCAAAGCTATGATTTTCCCAATAGTAATGCATGGTTAGGAGAGTTGGACCCTATAAAGAAATCTGAGCATTGAAGAATTGATGATTTTGAATTGTGGTGCTGGAGAAGATTCTTCAGAGTCCCTTGGACCTCAAGGAGATCCAATCAGTCAATCCTAAAGAAAATCGACCCTGACTGTCCTTTGGATGGACAGATCCTAAAGCTGAAGCTCAAATACTTTGGATACCTGAGAAGAGAAGACTTGCTGGAAAAGACCCTGATGGTGGGAAGATGGAGAAGGAGAAGGGGATGGCAGAGGATGAGATGATTAGATAGGGTCATTGATGCAATGAATGTGAATTTGGGCAAACTCCAAGAGACAGTGGAGGACAGGAGGTGCAGACAAGCTATGGTCCATGCTATGGTCCACAAAGAGTTGGACATGACTTAGTGGCTAAAGAGTGCCTCCCCCTGTACGTACTTAACTAGACCTTAACTTTTTCTAATGAAGTTCTCCTCCAGGTCCCTCACCAAATGGTTCTCTATAAAGGCTACAGCTTTATTTGTGGTGCCACCAATTTAGCATCATTTCAGCACCAGCTGAAAATCTTTCTATTTCCCCAGGCTTTTAGCTGATACCTACTTGGTTGGCTTAAAAAAAAGTGTGAACCACTTTGTGGAAGTTTTGGGACTCGAATAGCTGTCAGGGTTGATGGCAAAAGGTCTACCTCTGAAAGCCACCTTCTGGCAGGCTACAGGAGTTGTTTGGCCTCTGTAAGAATGGATTGCTGGACTTTTTGAGCCAGGGAACCAATCCAGAAGGGCAATGCTTAGGTTACTAATTGTATTTCAATCTGCCCTGATTTTGATTTTCATCTATCATCTTCCTGCTGCCTGGTTTGTATGGCATCATGAATTAGTTGTGGGTGCCCCATCACTGGAGGTTTTTTAAAGAAGAGATAGGACAGGCATTTGTCCAGAGTTGCAATAGCAATAGCACTTAGACTTATAAAGTGCTTCACAGTATTTTACAGTCCCTCTCTAAGCGATTGCCCCAATGATCTGGATCCTCATTTTACTGACCTCAGATAGATGGAAGGCTGAGTCAACCTTGAGCCTGGTGAGATTCAATCTGCCAAATTGCATGAAGACAGCAGTTAGCACAAGTAGCCTGCAGTACTGCACTCTAACCACTGCACCACCATGGCTCATGATAAGATAAAGCGGGCATAGAAAGATGATGAATGTGCACGGGTGCTCCAAGGATCATTTAATGTTGTCACTCTTGGATGCTGACTTCAACCAAGGATGCATCCCCTGCACCAGTAGTGGGATACAATTTTTTTACTACTGGTTCTGTGGGCATGGCTTAGTGGGCATGGCTTGGTGGGCATGCCCAGGGGAAGGATACTGTGAAATCCCCATTCCCTCCCCACTCCTGGAGGAATACTGCAAAATCCCATTCCTCCTCATCCCACAAACTTGATTTCCAGCTCTGTTCTCCTGCGCAGGGCAACAAAAGAAGACCCAGACGATCAGCTGGGACTCGATCAGTTGGGACTCGGGAAGAAGACAATAGATGGCAGTGGGGCCAGCCAGCTCTCCAAACTACTCAAAATGTTTGCTACCAGTTCATGAGAACTGGTCAGAACCGGATGAATACCACCTCTGCCCTGCACACAATGGGTGAAAATACCTTGAATGAGGAAATGTTCTCCTGCTCTCATCTTTAGCGTTGGGGCTCGAGTCGCACAGCAGTGCAAAAAAGGAACATGACGTGGCCCTTGGGTGTTCATTACAGCCTACCTACAAACATTTAAAAGCGAGAGATTTTAAAATGTCACCGGCATGACAATTAACACAGCAATTTTCTCCCTTCTGGGACGAGAAGCAAAAAATCCAGTCCACAGGCTGTCTGTGTTGCAATGTTCTTTCCCTGGCCAATTTTTTTTCGAGGCCCCCAAGAAATTTCTATAGAACATTGGATCCATTCCCAAACTCTCAGCTGTTGGTATAACAGGGCTTCAGAATCCCATCAAGGCATTGCTAAATATAACCACTTTGCATTTTATTTGGGGTGGGGGTAGGAGTTTTTGCTTTAGCAGACTCACTCCTTTGGGCTTTCAGGAACCGTTCGGTGTGAAAAGGGACGATTCATGCATTTGTTGAAGGTGGGCGGTAGAGTTGCTGTTCTTACCCATTCAGAAATGGATAGTAAATGGTAACTGGCTTAATTCTTTAGTAAAACAATAATTCCTTCCCTTTATGATCCTGTAGCAGGAAACATATTTCAAGTCCCATTCATGCAGCCCAGTCATGAAGCGAGAAATGTCAGAAGGGCCTGCTTTTAAAGAGTGGGTGCGAAGAACAGGATGGGGAATTGTGACTCAAAATAGACAACCCCAGTATTTCTTTTAGGGGCTTTTTTCAGGGCCATGGCAGCTGGTTACATACTCTTTGATAATTTCTCAGCTCTGGAATTGAGTTATTTGCTCATGGATTATTTGAAAGACATGGGCTTAGCAGCAAGAAAAACACTTTCGAATAAAGTGAAGAGATTTTGTTGAAATTTGGAGGGGCCGTTCAAGGGGAGTGTTCACACCTGGAGGTGGGAAAGAAAGATCTAGGCAGATGGTTCAGCAAAGCCAGATTTGGCCTCATTTAAATGTCCATGGTTCTCAATCAGAATAGAAGAGAGCTGGAAGGGACCTTGGAGGTCTTCTAGTCCAGCCCCTTGCTCAAGCAATACTACATATTATTTCAGACAAGTGGCTGTCCAGTCTCTTTTTAAAAATCTCCTGTGATGGAGCACTCACAACTTCTGAAGGCAAAGCGGTTCCACCGGTTAATTGTCCTCACTGTTAGGAAGTTTCTCCTGAATTCCAGGTTGCTTCTCTCCTTGATAAGTTTCCATTCATTGTTTCTTGCCTTGCCTTCTGGTGCTTTGGAGAATAAGTTGATCTTCTCTTCTTTGTGGCCACCCCTCAAATACATCCCTAATTTTTCTTTCCTCTGGACTGGCCATACCCAGTTCCTGCAACCAGACTTCATATATTTTAGTCTCCAGGTCTTTAATCCATCTTAGTTGCTCTTCTCTGCACTTTTTTTTCCCAAAGTCTCAACATCTTTTTTTGTAATGTGATGACCAAAACTGGATGCAGTATTCCAGGTGTGGTCTTACTAAAGTTGTAATAATAATACTTCATGTGATATTGATTCTATGCCTCTGTTTATAAAACTAAGGGTTGTATTAGTTTTTTTTAATGAAAATCAAGGCCATATCTATGGAGATATTCAGTTATCCAGGTCATCCAGACCTGAAGAAGCTTCTTGGATGAAAAGTGAAACATCTTCAAGGAAAAACAAAGGAACTCCAGTTGCCTCTTGAAAAAAAGTATTTGGGATATCCAGGTCATGGTTGTCCCAAAGGTGCTTTGATTAATACTTGGCAAAGCCAAGTATTAATGCTCTCATAATGTTTACTTTTTTTTAAATATTCTGAATAACAGTCCATTTGTTTCTGGGCTTTTGTGTACATATTCATGTGCATGTGTGTGCATTATAGTATATAGTCCATGCTATATATTCTAGGGATTGTATTATTTATAGTATTATTACTATAATATTAATTTTATATAATATTAATATATATTTATATTATTACATTAATTATATTATTATATTACATTACTATATTTATATTATATTATAATATATTATTATATTACATTCTGTAATAGAATCAGAATTGAGCTGGAAGGCACATTGGAAGTATTCTAGTCCAATTCCCTGCTCAAGCAGGAGACACTATACCATTTCAGACAGGTGACTGTCCACTCTAGAAAAAGTGCAGAGAAGAGCAACCAGGATGGTTAGGGGACTGGAGACTAAAACATACGACGAACGGTTGCAGGAACTGGGCCTGGCTA
>BHFT01068382.1:0-14012 GCA_004320025.1 Laticauda laticaudata
AAAAAGCAAAACATAAATAGGATCTAGGTTCAGTTAACATTGCCAGGTTAGGTTGTGAAACTGTTACCTAAAACCATTGGAGTTTATTTATTAGTTAATGCAGATAACAGTGTTAGTGAATGAGAGTTGATCCTGCACCGGTTCAATGGTAATTAACATCCCATGATGGTAAATGAATCACTGATTCATACCTGTCCAAATTGGGCTTTGCTCTTTTCTTTTCTTATCCAATAATTGGAGTACTGTATATTGTGGTATGTACTACTATATTTGATATTATATATCATGTTATTAATGTGATTAAACTCCTCTATCGTGGTTTTATTTATTTATTTATGCCTTTGAGATAGCATTGGCTGCTGGTGACTGCCGAAGCAAATTCCTGCAAGTTTTTTTGGCAAGGTTTTAGAAGTAGTTTCCTTTCTAGGGCTGAGAGAGTGACTGGTCCAAGGTCACCCAGCTGACTTTGTGCCTAAAGTGGGATTAAAACTCTAGTCTCCTGTTTTCCCAGCCTGATGCCTTAACCATTACACCAAAACCCTTTGTGTACACAAATATTACTATTAAATAAAATAAAAGAACCAAAATCCATTCCTTTATAAGATTTTACCACTGTAGGTATCTTTGTAATGATGAAAATAGCTTATGGCAGTTATTGGTGTATTGTAGAAGAATTTCTGCCACACATTAACAAAAAAAGATAATTGTAAAGTCAGGCAATCAAAATTATTTTACAGCAAAACCTAAAATTCTCATCAAGTATCCTAGCATTATATTTTTTTGTTAAATCCTTTATCACAATCTCCCAACAAGATAAATCCATAAGCATGACTCATGTCTTTTTAACATGAGGTTTATATTGGCTTGCATTCATGGGAAAAAATACTTGGTAGAAGGATGAATAGTTAGAAAGTTATTCTTTACATTGTAACCATAGTTAAAACAGTTTTATACAAGTAGATATCTGATAATTGGCTGATGTGATGTGGAAAGAATGCAATTCCTTCTCATTTAGTGCTCTCAACTTCAGCTTTATCATTCAAAACTTGTTTGTGTTCTGCATTTTGTCAGAAGGGTCATTTGCCACAATCATGTCAACATATAATTAAACTGGGACCACTTTGGCCTGCTGTGAAGACTTGAGATTTTGTTTAAAGCCTTTTGCTGCATATGCAAGGAGGAGAAATTTCTTAAAAAGTTCAAAAAATAATTTTAAAAATATATAAACTCACAACAGAGTCTGGTTACAAGGCAGTTTATTTGGGAGTAAACTACACTGTATGCCATGGGATAATTCTGAGAAGATAATATAGGACCATACTATATTATTTTTGGTTGTTTCAGTGGTGTATTACCTCAGAACTTTGGCCCAAACTCTATATACACACCAAGCACTCTAAGATAATGATAATGAACTTTTGCTCTATCAGGCATGTTCTTCGCAATTCCAAAATAAGACTATTACAAATACAATGTTGTAAAAAAAACAAAAAAACAGGCTTTCAGGCAAGATTTGCACAGTTTTATATCTACCAAGGTAGATGTAGCACACTCATTATGGATGTCAGCTCATCAGGGGCACAATAAAAACTTCAGAAAGAGTGGACTCATTTAGAACATTTCAAACCATGGTTCCAAATCTCTGGACTGATAATGGACTAATTATCAAGTTGTATTATGAGCTACTAAATGACTTTATGGGGAATTGTATGTGAATCAGAGCAAAGTATGGTCTGTGCCAAATGTTTGCATTGCGGTCTGTAAACAATTTTTAATACTGCAAAATAGCTTTTGTTTATTTATCAAATTTCTGCATTGCCCATCTCACCTAAGTGATTCTTGGTAGTGTATTAAGATTAAATTTTTCAGTTAAAAAAGTTAGTAAGGCAGAGGGAATGCCCATCAAACCACCAATCATCACCAGGATTGCATAACACTGTGACTACCTCGTGCTAAATATTTAAGGCATAAAAATGAAACACTTTTTTAATGCATAAAATGCATGTCTGATCTTCCAACCCTGTTTATTTTCTGTGCCTGAAGCTTTTATGCTTGAAATATTTCTGAGGGTTGTATGGAAATGTCACCTTTATGTGCGAGCTACTCCTCCTAATTTGTGCCTTTACTTTGTTGACTTTGAATGTTACTATTGTTCCAGGGTGTATGTGTTAGCGTATTCTGCAATTCAGAAACTTTTCTCACGGTCATAACTATTCACTTTGTATTTTTTCCACTAGCAATTTTATTTCATGGAAAGAGAGCAACAGTGATTCATGGTCTTATTTTGATATTTCTGAGAGGAATAAATGTTGTAACAAACTATGCATAGCATGTAATTTCTCCATTTTGATGAAGGGCAAAACAATCCCAAAGTTTCAATTAGATCAGCAGTCTTTCTATCTTCAGAACACCAACATATTTAGCTCTATGTTGTCTTCAGAGCAAATTGGTATATCTTAAATGTCTTGTGAATTACATAATCTCATTTGGAATCCCTCTTGGATTATAATCTTAAAAAAATTCCTCCTTATTGTGAAAGACCATGCTTGAAGGGGTACTTGCTGGCATGACTAGAAAACATTGATTTTAGGTATAGTTCAAAATATAAATACAGTTGGAGCACATCATAGGCAATAGAACTATAGGATTGGAGAGATAATTAGGTAATTGAGTAAAATCTCTTTCTCAGTGCAGAAATCATCCAAATTAAAGAATCCATTATAGATGGCTCCCCAACTTCTGCTTAAATGTAGCCAGTGAAAGAGAGCACACTATTCATCTGGGCAATTTATTCCACAGATGAACTACACTTCCTGTTATGCCTTTTCCCTTAATCTGCTGATCAGAATGTTAGGGCGTACTTTGTGAAAAATCCACATATGTCTACATCATAATATTGTTTTAACTTTTCAAAAGTTGCTATGGCACATTGACTTTTTCTGCAATATTCTCTTGTTTTCCTAGGTAGCATTGTTTTTAGTAGAGTTTTATGTACGATTAAACTCAAGATTTTCTAGCAACTGTTGATTGTATTCTGAATCCAACTATGGTACACACTGGTATTTCAAGCTTCAAGAACATTTTGAGATTATACGTACTCATTTGGCCAATTGTGAGACATAACCTTCTTGTATGTGGCACATCACATCAAAAAGCTGTTGGATAAATTAATACAGATTAATGAGGATATATCATCATCTTCACTTGTAGTTCCTATAAAAGTATGCTTCTTTATATTATTTGTCCCCATTCAAAGGATAAATGTTTTCTAAAATCATTTTTATGTATTAACAGGTTTGATTTTTTTCAATGATTTAGTGCTACTTTTACCATTCTGAGTTTTCTTACACAAGAAACTCTGTTGACCGTTCAATTCTTCCTAAAGAGGTAGTCCTCAATTTACAACCACAATTAGGACTGGAATTCCTGTTGCTAAGCAAGGCATTTGTTAAGCGAGTCACACCCAAGTTTTTTTGTTGCTATAGATACAGTATTAAGAGAATTGCTTTAGTTGGTAAGTGAATCATACAGTCATTAAGGAATCCAACTTCCTCCATTGATTTTGCTTGTTGCAAGCCAGCTGGGAAGGTTGCAAATGGAAATTATGTAATCCTGGGACTCTGCAACTGTCATAAGTGTAAGCTAGTTGTTAAATGTCCAGATTGCGATTACTTGACCATGCTGCTTGAGGACTGGTGAGTCACTTTTTCCAGTGCTGTTGTAACTTTGAATAGTTGTGAGTCCATTTTGCTTTTTTGGGATGATGTATAAAGGCTATCAATTCGTCTGTAATATCTGCAGATGTAGTATGATTAGGAAAGTCAGATGATGAGGCAGATGACAACTCTATTGGTTGAAGAGGTAAGTCAGGATTCCCCCACCCCACCCCCGAATATGACAATCCACATAAAGACCTATAACAGCTGTGTTAGCGCCCTTCATGGATTCCCAACAATTCTCAGCTTGAAGGATGAGACCATTATCTGTCCTTGACTTAGTACGTGATACAAAGCTTCATCAAAGCCTGGCCTTTGGATATATATATAAAACTAAAGATGAAACAATTCAAATGTATAAGGAGTCATTTAGAAATATATTCTGATTGTTTGAATCAAGCCAACCTGTCCCCCCCCCTTTTTTTTTTTAAATCACAGCAAAGTCANATTGTTTGAATCAAGCCAACCTGTCCCCCCCCCTTTTTTTTTTAAATCACAGCAAAGTCAAATAGAGTATCAGATCGTGACATTTGCTGTATCAAATGAACTTTAAGGGTATAAAAACCTCCTTTCTCATCTTTGGAATGCCATATCAAATTCAGTAAAGTTTAAATGCCTGATTTTCCTACATTTTACCACAATATAATCTTTTTGTTACTATTGTTGTAGCAGTTAAAACCAAATGTAACTGACCAGTTGTTACTACCTCCAGTTTCTCAGTGAGGCAGATCTCAGGAGAATGGGCCCAAGCGTGGGAACTGCACATGAGAGAGGATGGTGTATGTGTGTGTATGATTTCCTCACAGCCCTGCTTTCTCGAAGAGTGCAAAAGCTAGAAAAGGATATTTTATAGAAACTAGAGGAATGTTTGTGTTCTCATTTTTAGATTAATTTGGCTCTCATTTTAGCTTCATTTATTTTCTTAGTTGATCAGCTACACTGTCATTAAAAGTAAGTTAAAAATTATGCTTGAAAATCTCAAGCCTGCCCTATTTTTCTTTTCTGAATCAGAGCATTGTTTGTTTTTTCAGGGTGGGAAAAAGCTGTATGTTCTATTGAGCAAGATAAAAGTCAAGGCCAAAGCCTCACATGCTAGATAACACTTCTGAAAGGGAAATGTTTGATAAAGAGGCTGCATTAATCATGATTGCCAGCTAGCTGCCTTGAACCAAGGCCCTCTGTGGAACTGAATTTATTCCAAAGATGTTGGAATTCCATCTGCAAATGGGAAAACTCCTTTGCCTAAGATTGTCTCCTACACACGTTAAAGTTCCTATGCCCGTCAGGAATTGCAAGGTTGGAAGAGTCAAACAGAATATTTTTTCTGAATATATAGCAATAAATTTATTGCAGTAAGTATTTCACCCAATCCAAAAGAATCAGAGTAAACCGCAATCTTTGAAGCATAAGGAATTTCACACAAAAAGAAAGCTCCTGAACTAAGAAGCTGACCCCAAGAATGAGCTGTTATGTGGCAATTTTATGTTACTCATAAAAGTAATCTTTGTCCTACAACCATTCCATTCAGTGTCGGTTCAAAATTATGGAAGTCCTCAGAATTCCAGCTGTCCTAGCACCTCTGTGGTCACATGATTCAGTTAACAGTGGCAGCCAGGACTGCAGGGATTGCCATCATTAAGCAATGCAGTTTGCTTTACAACCACATTGCTTAGTGATGAAAATTCAGGTCCCAATTGCCATAATATGTGGAGGACTACCTTTATATGGGATAAAGAGAGGAGGATTTGATATTTGTTTTTTTCTTTAATTTTGAAATAGGAAACAGATGTACAAATACTCAAGATGATAATTTTTAAACCATCATCATATACCAAAAACATTTTAAAAGGGAATAAATTACTGTCAAATGGAATATAATGATAGCAAAGCCAAATTATAAATGAAGAAGAGAACTTGCAATATGAATAAACATGTCAGCCAAATATCTGCTTCAATATTTTTTTTCAAGAGGTGTCAAAGTGCCTGGAAGAAGTACAGCTAATATTCCAGACTAGTGTGCCCTTCATTCTGGATTGTTCGAGACCCCTTAAAGTTTTTCTTTCCAACTGTGCTTACTTAGAGTAGGAAGAGACATCTAGTGCTACTTTTCCTGTCACTGTGTGAAAAGCTGGTCTTTTTACGCAGGAGAACAGCTTAATCTCTGATTGCTAAGACAGCTATTTTCCTAAGTAATACTGATTCAGCCAAGTTAGTTCATACTCATTTTCACACATATATTATGGCCTAGATATGTGCAAAAGAGAATAGTATTGGCATTACTATATTTAATATGTGTAGTGTTATTGATTTCCTAAAATCTCTGCAAAGCAGTGTAATTTCTAATAATCGGCTTTTTACCAGTCTTGGCTTTCTGCCTCATCTTCTCCTCTCCCAGTTCTGTTAAAGTTTATTGGATTGGCACAGGATTTATAGGGTTTCCAGATAGATCATTGCTGTTGCTACAAAAAACATTTTCTCTGGACAGAAAAATGATGGAAGAGATAGGAAAAACTGATGAATTACAAAAGGAGTACACAGCTATCTAAATCCCTTATAACATTCCATGAACAAGACAGAGATTGTGAAATGACCACTTAATTTGGGAAACATCCCAAATTTCTGATTCCTTGGCACCCTAGTGGTCTGAGTCGCTTCCATATGGAGAGCTTCAAATGCTAGCAGTCAAAGGCTATGCATCTATTGCAGGTTACTCTCCCATATTATCTTTTGAAAGGAAAAAAGAATGCAAAAAACCATGGCCAATGCAGCAGTGATGGCTTCAACAGGCAAGAAGACTGAGTGTTGCAAGTTCATCTGATACAGCACACTTGGTGGGTCTACACAAGCACAAATTATTGTTAGAGAAGTCAGATTACTGTAAAAAAAATGTTCTAAGAATGCTCAGACAACAGAGATTCCAAATCTTCCTCAGGTGTCCCATCTGTACTTAGTATTGGGCAAATAGTTTTGTGTCTTCTCTGCTTGTATTCTTTAGGAATACTTTTGCTCAAAGAGGCAGCAAAAATATTCCAGAGGTTTGATGCCATCTAGGGTCACCTTATGGCCTTGCATATCAGTAACTTTATTACAAGACATTTCAACTAATAAAAATTCTGAAAAGTGTGTGTGTGTGTGCTTTCACACTAGAAACTAGTATTGTGCATGCATTTGCATGCACATGCACACATCCACAACCCCTTGTTACTAAAATCTGGCTTAAAGAAATCCTGTGATTCAAATATTTGCTCAATACCACTAATTTGAGACATTTTGTTAACTACAGTTTGACACTTTTGTTGATGCTAGAAACCATTGTTAACCAGATTGGGAAGGGGCACATATGATAAAAGTTCTTTCTTTTTCTTTTCTTCCTTAAAGTCTGGTTGGAGGAAAAAAATCTTTTGACTTTTGCCTTGCAGAATGTGAAAGTACTGAGGAAAATAATGAAGTTAAAAGTGTAGGTTCTGGAAAGACACACAAGCATTTCTGAATTTGTAGTGGTTTGAAGTGCCTTTTTTTGGAAAATGCTCTGCAAATAGACAGCATTTTTGTTCTATCTTTGGGAAATGGAGGAATTGAAAAAACATGCTATAAAGGAAAACTGCTTTTGGACTAGGTGGAGACTTTTATTCTTTTGGTCTTCAGGCCACATAGACTAGACTCTACTTGTCATAGACACACCTTTTAGATGAGGTGTGACAAAGGTAAGCCATGAAAGATGGTGCGTGAACAATAGTTGAAGGACAATGGAAAAGCAGTCACCAGACATTGTCAGAAAGATATCTTAACAGAGTTGCCATAGCAGGACATTTGGTAGGTACATTTTGACCTTTACTCTGCTTTAAACTAGAAATGATTCGCTGTAAAAGTGCAAAAATGCATTGTAAGCTGCCCAGTGTTTCTCTGGATAGTGAAATGGTGACATATAAATTTAATAAAAAAATAAACATGGCAATTTTCTGCCAAGGTTATTAGCAGTTACTCCACTTCAGAAAATAATATGAAGCAACATTATTTAGGAAAAGGAATGGGTTGTTCGTATTCGTCCTTGAAGTTATCCACGTTGGGTCGAAATTTAATCTGAGGTTAACTTCCATAACGGTTAGCTGTATTATTTTTGCCCAGTATTTTCCCTCCAGCTGTACAATTTATTGGAGGTTTGTATCTGAGACTGGTGGACAGGAAATACTCTTTTAGGCATTCATACAGAAAGAATAGTTGTTCTTTGGTGGACGTTTGCCTGCATCTTCAGCACTATAAGAGAGTGGGATTTGCTCTTTGTTTAAGTTAATCCTCACTTAATGACTATTCACTCAGCGAGCATTCAAAGTTACAATGATGCTGATAGAAAGCAGTTATGGCCTGGTCTGGTTGTTGCAGTGCCCCCCATGGTCATACAGTAAATTTTGGGCACATGGCAACACTGAAGAGTTGCTGCTGCAACTGCTCCCACTTGCCTATCTCTCCCCAATCTGCACTCCCTGCAGAGTGACATTGACCACAGCACTGGGCCTTGCTGTTGGCTCAGACCTGTTTGTGAGTCCTAGAGCCTCCGCTATCACTAAAAAATGCCGTCCCATACAATTCTCCAAGGCACACAAGCCTTTGAGAATGATAGATTGGCCCCATTACCCACCCCTTATGAAGATCTTGCTGCATACCACTTACTTTCAAACATGTTTCTCTTGCTTCTGAGAGGTCCACATGGCCTATGAGGGAATGTCTAATAGTATTAGATCTCTTTCCTGTCGCTGCCTTCAGGTGCTTCAGAAGGTGAACAAAAGCTTGCACTGTCAGTGTTATTAGGAGTGTTTTTCCTTCTCTTTGGTAGTTCCTTGATTAGGTTGCTTACTGCTTGAATGTTTGCCAGCTATTAATCTTTTTAGGATTAATATTTTTAATTCTTTATCATTATTTTTTTTTATCCATACCAACCTCTTTTAGTTATGCTCCTTTTTCAGGTTTGTCCTTTATTTTTTTGAAGAAAATATGGCCACCGTGCTTACAGAGAAATTATCAAGTCAATTTTGAGTGTGAAATTTTTTTAATTTGTTACATTTTAATCAGTGTTCTTATCATACATTACTTATCTTGGATGCCATGCTAATAAATGTCATGGAGTAGAGAAGCATAGAATAATCTTTCTTGACTTTTATTAAGAAAAAAAGGTAGCAGATGGCACATAACAATATCATTTCATTTCTCCTCAGCACCCTCTCCAGTTGTTCTCATGCTGTAGTGGCTTTACTCTACCCCTTCTCATGGCAACATACCTTCATTCCCGTCCTCCCATCTTCTATGATTGACATTGTCTGCTGCCCAACTCCATTTTTGGTTGGATTGTTGTCAAGCTCACTGCCCAAATTAAAGGAGCTACCTGTAGAAGAGGTAAGAATGGATTCAATAGCTCATACTGAAAAAGAAGTTATCAATAAATTCAATATATTTTTTATCAAAAGCTTTATGTATTTGTGTATCGGCCATTAGTTAGATTTCTTTGTTGACTCTTTTTAAAGACAAACTCTAGGGTTACTTGGGCTGAGTGATCAGTGAAGAAGCTTCTAAGGGTGAAAATAAATATGCCAGCATCTATGCCTCTGTAGTGCATTTTTCTTCTTTAATGGGTTTTAGAAATTCTGAAAACTTTTCTTTGAAGGAGAGAAAAAAATCAACCTTTTGATGATTTTTAATACTTGTATATTGGTTGGCCAACTGATTCCGACAGTGGTTTTTGTTATTTTGTCTCATGAAGACAGTGTTTTGAGACTTTTTGTTCACCTTCCACCATTCACAGTTAATTGTGGCATTATTAAAATATTGTAAAAATATATTGGGAAGAAAGGGGACATTATGCCAGTGAAGATTTTGGTGAAAGTCTTTGAACTTTGTCAACTTGTCTTTCAAAAAATATTTGAAAAAGCCTATATTTTGATTCACTGTACAGTAATTTGGAATTAAAGTGTGTTGGAAGGTAGCTGAAAAGGGACTGAAATGTGAGAAGTAGCTATCAGTGTGGAAAATTAGGATTAACAACAACCAGGTGTATTTGCTGTTATTTTATACTGAAATATCATAAAAATGGGATAAGTCCAATAAGTGGGATTGATTCCGAGCCAGTATTATCTAATTGGCAGCTTTTGTACTCTTAACCTTCTGTTTTCAAATGTATTAAATTACTGTCATTGACAAGCTTTTTCCCCAGATAAAAAGTAGCTTTTTTGTTATTAAATTTGGTCGAGTGCTTTAAAGGTTTTGGTAATGTTTGTTAGGAGAAGCTGCATGAGTCAGCTATGTATCATGTTGTTTTTTCACATCACTCCTGAGAGTTATGTCATTTTGTCCGACCCATCTGAGAGCTTCACATATATGTTCCTTGACACAGATACTTTCCTTCGGTTCTTCTCAGATATGAATAAATTCCAGATTCAATTATTTCTGTTTCAAAATTAAGACATTCATACCATTATGTTGTTTACACATACAATGAATGGAAGAATGTAGAAATTACTATAAAGTGTAATGCTTGAACACAGTGTCCTTTTTGGACATGCATTCTCTGCTAAAATGTAAGCTTCCTCCTGAAAGTAATACTAATAGTGTTTGGGATAATATACTGCACTATACTTGCTGTCTTAGACCACAGCTTTAAGATTTCATTTTTATTTAAGGCATTCTATTTGACTCAGTAACAACAGACAGACATGAATATGTACAGTCCACAAAATTAGGTGGTTTCTGCTATAAATTCTATGGAGCTATTATTAATATGTTATTAATGGTGTATTAAGAGACTCTGACCCACATACAAACTCAATACAGAAGCCTGATGATGGCAGACAGAGGAGATTCTGCTTGAAATGTTGCTACAACTTTTAAAAAAGCACTACAATGACGTGGGATTAATACCCGAAGGAAGCTGAACAGCATATATATATGTGTGTGTGTGTGTGTGTGTGTGTTGTGTTCAGCTTCCCTTTGGGTATATAATCCACGTCATTGTAGTTGTGCCTTTTAAAGTTGTAGCAAACGTCTTTCAAGCAGAATCTCATCTTGCCATCATCAGGCTTCTGTAATTGAGTTTGTATGTTTGTAATACAGAAAGCCCTGATGATGCAGATACCCGAAGTAGCCAACGTTTCAGCCAGAATTCTCTCTGCCATCCCTCAGGCTTCTGTATGAAGTTTCTCACAGTTCCTGGTTTCAAATTTGAGGCTGGTCCATTCTGCAGTACCCGCCTAGATGAACACAAAAATGCAAGTAAAAAAAGCATGGAACACACCTCCTCACTAGCTCCAACACATGCAAAACCACATGGTCACAACATCAACTTCAATGGCAACTAAACCCTAGCCACTATAGAAACAACCACCAACCACAGAATCATCAGCAGACAGCCATAGAGATTGAAAAAAAGCACCTGAAAAGCCATAGAACATAGAAGAGATGATCTCACCAAACTGTCAATCATTGAAAGACCTCGCACTCTCAAATAGAAAGATCTCCACACCACAAGCCAGCAAACACCGCTGGGCACAAACAGACTACCCTCTGATAGCTCCAACTCAAACACCTCACCCACCCAGGCCACCCAGCGTGAAAACCCAGTGTGCTAATGAAGAGCAGCTTGCTAATGGAGAGAGGCAGCCCGTCCTTTCACCACGGAGCCAAGCTGCCACTGAAAGCCCTCCACACCAAGAACAGAGGCCGTTGCCAGCCAATCAAAGCCACAAAAACAGACAGAAAAACCAGAAACACCAAATCAATCAAACTCCAAGTCCCAAACTGAACACACGACCCAGGCCTCATACGCCAATCGAATGGACCAGCCCTCAAATTTTGAAACAGGAACTGTGAGACACACCATCCATACTATATCTATATGGCATGATGAGATTCTGTTGAAACGTTGCTACAACTTTAAAAGCACTACAATGACGTGGGATAATACCCGAAGGAAGCTAAACAGCACATATATTAACCAATATATATAATGGTTAATAATGGTATTAATATAAGTTTTGTTCATTGATCAAGACAGCCAGTCAATCAGTAGCAACAAAATTCTTCCAATCATTAAAAGATTTTTGTTTCAATTCTTGTAGGCCTTGATGGTAAACCTTGGGTCTGATCGTTTCATCAGACAGGTACTGTTATGTTATTTGCATTTGTCTTTTATTTTGTATTTATTTGTATAGAAGAGCCTCACAACTTACAAAATAGATTTGTCAGGTTCACTTATAAATATCCTCCCACCCAGCTGAGAATGAGAAAATGTGGATGGAGAGTTCTATATGTGTTCAGTAATTTCCATTGATGAATGCAAAATCTGTAAATGTTGTGTTTTAATTGCTTTATTTAGCACATAAGAATTCTACAGCAGTGTTTGCTTGTACTTAGCTGCACTGCAGTCACAATCAGGGAAGAGATTGTGCAGTGCACAATAGTGGGGAAATGAGATTATCCTGTGTCACATCATTTGCAACATACACTATGTATTGCCATACCTCTGCATTTAAAACCACGACACATTGTTGTGGCTACTGCCATGAAAATACTTCAGATGAGATTAATCATCTAGAGCAATTAAACCTTGTATTTAGGCATGAACAGAGACTGCAGAACTTTATTAAGTGCAGGGCAAAGCATAGGAGATGACATTGAACCTTCCTGCATGAGGCCATAAGTTCTAGTCTCACCTTAGGCACAGCTGGGTGATTTTGGACCATTCACTCTCTTCAGGTCTAGGAAGGAAAAGGCAAGGACTTCCAAATTTTGCCAAGAGAACTGTGGGGATTTTGCCAGACAGTTGCCAGAAAGTGTGTGTGTGCACATGTACATGTACACACACAGGGAGCACACATACACACACAGGGAGAGAGAGAGAGAGATTACCTTAAAGAAGTGTTCACAACACTTTTTACAGATGGACTTAGTGTGCTGTTTTATTTTAAATCTGCCCCCCAAAGAAGACAGTATTAGTGATTCCTATTATAGATAGTTATAAGGAATAAAATTGAAAACTTACTTGAAAATCTGATCCTATTGATTCATAACAACACCATATAAATCAATGCCCTTGGAGGTCAGTATAGTATTGCTACAAAAGAATTGTGTCTTCCTAAAGAGTTCCTACATTATTCATCCTTCCTGGGGAAAAAAAGCTCCACGAAGCAACTTGTTCTCCCATTCTTCCTCTGCTAGATATCATTCAAGAGGTAAAAAGATTTGCGCTTGTGAGGCTGATTGGCCTGGAAGGGATGAAATTTTAGTAGCTACGGAATAGCTATCTCCTCCCAATAATACGTTTTATGAATTCCCATTTGCAGGAAAATAAGTCTTAAATGCATTGTATTTTTGAAGTTTGTATAAGCTTTTAGCAGTTATTTTGCAATACATTTGATTCTAAAAATGTTTGACAGTAGATGGATATAAAAGGAAGAATGAAATTTTAGCACTCTCTTCCTTCCCCTTCAGATGGATGATGAAGACACACTTTTGCCTCGGAAATTGCAAGCAGCTCTGGAGCAGGCTCTAGAGAGGAAAAATGATCTGATAAACCAAGATTCAGACAGTGAATCAGATGAGGGTAAGACAGTTTTGGAAGAAATCCTGTTCACGACAGAATCTTTGTGGAAGAGAGAATAATGTATCCTTGGACACTTAGAGAGAAACAAAGATAACTGTATTTAAACTGACCACTTTATTACAAATCTTTATTTTTTCATAATTAAAAGTACACTGTTCTGTAGGAAACAGTTTGTTGGAGTCTTTAATGGTTGTTCCCATTATGTTTCAAAATAGAGATTATTAATCATTGGTTGAACAAAAAATCTAGGTCCAAGCATTCTGAAAAATCATTTCCATGACTGTTTTTTGGCTCACTTACTCTGTTGTAAGAATTTAATCACAAGACTGGATGCTGTACTAGTCCCAGAGGAAGCAAAAGAGCAACTGTGTTCAGTTCAAATAAGTTGGCTTTGTTGATACAAACAAACTTTCCTAGCAAAACAAAATTATCCTGTGTCACATGCCAGAAATGATTTAAATGGGATATATGTATGTATGTATGTATGTATGTATGTATGTATGTGATGGCATGTGATATATATATACCTGCGAAAACACACACACACACACACACACACACACATATATCTATATATTTATATCTATATGTATATCTTTGGTTATTCGGGTTTTCTCCCGCGTAAAAGAGTTCTTCTCAGACTCTGAGAAGCACAGAGCCGAAGAAACAAGCCTGAAGATGATGAATGAGACTTCATCGAAACGTTGCCT